>OX638209.1:9118388-9296167 GCA_951805265.1 Schizotus pectinicornis | reverse complement strand
TCTTTTTTATTGCCCTATCTGATAAAAGGAGTTTTCCTGATTACAAAAATGTATTGACCTTATCGATTTTCTGGTCAAAATTAGTTCAGGCTTTTATTTCTAATGCAATTGTTTCACCAAAACGGACGGATTTCTGGTCGAGTTATTTGAAGACGTAGAGAAAAAACTCCAAATGCTTTTTGAATTGAGGAAAAATCTCTATAATCGACATGTCAAAAACTAATTCTGGCATAAAGAGTCTTCCTCAATTCAAGAAGTATTTAGAGTTTTTTCTCTACGTTTTCAAATAACTCGGGCAGAAATCCGTAAGTTTTGGAGAAACAGTTGCATTAGAAATCAAGGACTGAACCAATTTTGAGCAGAAAAGTGATAAGTGTAATGCATTTTTGTAATCAGCAGAACCTCTTCTATCAGATAGGGTAATAAAAAAGATATGTTTGTATTTAAAAATCAAAAGTTGGTTAACTTCGGTCCAAACCGGAAGTGCCAGAATTAGTTTCTTACACGTCGATTATAGAGATTTTTTATCAATTCAAGAAATATTTGGAGTTTTTTCTCTACGTCTTCAAATAACTCGATTAGAAATCCGTCCGTTTATGGTGAAACAGTCTATATAGACTTCTCATAACTATGAAAAAAATCGACTTGTTTTATGTTTCCTTTTCATCCTTTCTCTTTCTACCTACGTAAATTCGCAGTGACACAAAGCAAGTGACTCCAGTTAGAAACCCAGGTAAACCAAATTTCAAAGACGGCAGGATGAAGGGTGCCATACTAATTGATTTTAACATTGTATACTACCTGTTATTATTTTTATTCAAAGAATTGTCAGTTATAATACAACAAGTAGTCAAAAATTGTCGAATATTATTGTGGTGGTATCACGTAAAATAAAATATTTCAAAGGCTAGTTCGCCAATCTGTGTTACATATGATTTCATTTTCATAGCAACTGGTAGATAAAGTTTCGTAAGAAAGTAAAGTAAATATTTGCCATTTTATTGGTTAATATTTGAAAAATTACAGGTGAATTGAATAGTTATAGATATAATGTTTTATTTTTACACTGGAATTTTACCAACACATTGAAACACATTATAACGGAGCAGGGAACCCATTCGTCGGCATACTTCTTCAAAGAGATGGTCAGCTTTATGACCCACCTCATAAATTTCGAAGGGGTATAGGTAGTACCCTTCACGCCCACGTGACTGGCACTTGGCAAAGAATGAGGGCTGCACGTTATCGATCGAGGCGACAACATCTGCCACCAACTTGTCGCTTCGATGCGAAAGAGAATGCAAGAATGCATAGATAGTAGGTAATGGTTATTACATCAAATATTAATCGAAACTATTTTTATTACTGTCTATGTATTCTTGTTTGACCATTGATTATTAGATATATATTTTGTTAATTGTTGATATTTTAATCACCGGATTCACCGATCGTTTGTATTTGTTAATTAATAATAATAAATAATGTTATTATTGTATGCAAACTATTATAATGTGTTAGTAAAATTTGGGTGTTAAAATTAAACATTATACCTACCCGTAACAACCTGCAACTTTACAGTTTTAATTAATCCCGTTGAAAAGTTTCTACATATCATTATCCTATTCAAGTCCTTCATATCTTTAATTGATTCGAGCCCGTTGTTGCAATAATATTTTTCAAAAAGTCAATTAAAAATAAATACTAAGGGCCGGTTTCATAATTAAATTAAAAGAGGCATTAAATTTAGAGTTGACAATAACCATAGTTACCCATTGTTACAACAAAGGAAAATTGGTCCTTTAAACTTAAAGTCTTCATTAATTTGATTAAGAAATCGGGCCTTATTCAATTAAACGGAAATATTTTACTTCAATTTTAACATTGCAGAACGAGATTAATGGTGATTAATAAATTGCATATGAAATAATAATTTAAGAAAAGGAATTTAACTCTTTCTTCACATCCATAATTTATTCGTGCCCGTTGTTGCAATAGTTCAAAAAACAAAAGTAGCCAATAGAAAAATAAAATTCGGTGTCATTTCTACGACAAAAATTTCCTGGAAATTTTTGCACTTAGCATGAAATTAATAAGTGGAAATTATTTCAGCCAATCAAAATCATTTATTTATTAATAATGACATCATAATGACATAATGGACCAATGTCTGTGTCGTTGCGATTTTCTTACCGAATATGCCCTCGTGCTTTGATTAATATCCGTAAATTTTATTCTCATGCATTTCCAAAACGTAATTAATACTAGGAATATTATAAGTGAAAATATTTTACTGGAATTGCTTCAGAAAGTTGTCTATTTTAATATTCTAGAAAGAGGCTTGGAATGATATCAGAAACACAAATTAAGGTCATAATTATTACTAAATTGCATATGAAATAATAAATATAAAATAAAAGAGACGATTAGATAAGGGAATCAAACCCCTGATCCCAACTCTCTCGAATGGTGACAATGGGCGTCACTAACCAAGCGACTAAAATTTCTCGTCATGAGCGGTGTGCTTGACGCTGTTTTGAATTTGAAACTGAAATGTGCCGCTCTATTTCGACCAATCCTAGTTTACCTGTGCGGTTCTCAAACAAACTCTACCGCGTGGTCTAGCCTGGTTGCAAGTGTAACGTAAGTTGGAATGAATTTTACTTTACCCTGCGCTTTTTCAGTGAACGTGGCTGTACAAACAAAGAAAAAACTCCACAAATAAATGATGGAAAGTTCACACGCTAACAAAAAATCTTCAAACAGACTTTACGTTGGGATCGCAGGTTATTTTATTAAAAAAAAATACAATCAATTTCACAGAAGGTTTACACTCAATGTCCAAAAAAGGCAAATACTCTATAAGTAGAGGCAGAGTTCTAAGCTAGTAAAAAATCGTCAAACGCAATTTACGATTGCATCGCAGGAAACTTAATTTAAAAAAAGTGATAAATCCACAGACAGAGGCTTTATACTCAGTGTCCAAAACAGGAAAAAATTACACAAATACATGAGGGAAAGTTCACACGCTAATAAAAAATCTTCAAACAGACTTTACGTTTGGATCACAGGTTATTTCATTTAAAAAAAAAACAATCAATTTCACAGAGGGTTTACTCTCAATGTCCAAAAAATCAAAATAAGCTACAAGTAGAGGCAGAGTTCATACGCTGGTAAAAAATCGTCAAACGGACTTTACAATTGCATCGCAAGATTTTTCTTTTTTTTTGAACAATAAATCTACAGAAAGAGGTTTTACACTCAATGTCCAGAAAGGGAAGAAACTCCACAAATACATGAGGGAAAGTTCACACGCTAATAAAATATCTTCAAACAGACTTTAAGTTTGAATCGCAGGTTATTTTATTTAAAAAAAAAACAATTTCACAGAGGGTTTACAATCAACGTCCAAAAAAGGAAAATACTCTACAAGTAGAGGCAGAGTTCATACGCTTGTAAAAAATTGTCAAACGGACTTTACGATTGCATCGCAGGATATTTTATTTAAACTCAATGTCCTAAAATGGAAATTACTCTACAAGTAGAGGCAGAGCTCATACGCTGGTAAAAAATCGTCAAACGGACTTTACGATTGCATTGCAGAATATTTTATTTAAAAAAAAAAAACAATAAATCTACAGACAGAGGTTTTACACGCAATGTCGAAAAAGGGAATAAACTCCACAAATACATGAGAGAAAGTTTACACGCTAATAAAAAATCTTCAAACAGACTTTACGTTTGAATCGCAGGTTATTTTATTAAAAAAAAAGCAATCAATTTCACAGAGGGTCTACACTCAATGTCCAAAAAAGGAAAATACTCTACAATTAGAGGCATTCCCTGGTAAAAAATCGTCAAACGGACTTAACGATTGCATCGCAAAATCTTTTATTTAAAAAAACAATAAATCCACAGAAGTTTTACACTCAATGTCCAAAAATGAAAATTACTCTACAAGTAGAGGCAGAGTTCATACGCTGGTAAAAAATGGTCAAACGGACCTTACGATTGCATCGCAGGATATTTTATTTATAAAAAAAAACAATAAATCCACAGAAGATTTACACTCGATGTCCAAAAAAGAAAAATACTCCACAAGTAGAGGTAGAGTTCATGCGCTGGTAAAAAATCGTCAACGGACTTTACGATTGCATCACTGTTGTAATGTTTACTAGGTCTCTAGCTGGGCTCAGTAAAGCATTAACAATGTTTGTATTTAAAAAGTATATTGAGTAATAAGCAACGGTGAACATGTGACAAGATGGGAAGGCAACACTCGACTGTTCTGTTGTGAGTCTACAGGACTACTGAAGGTTGAGTGTGTCTGCCAGGGTGGGGAACATACATTTAAGTAGGCAGCCAGTTATACAACACCTCCCTTTCTTATTTTATAACTATAAACAATGCTAAGTAATAACACTTCAAAACATCTTAAAAAAAAAAACAAAACTGTGTATTATAAACTTAAACGAATTCTCTATTCTAAACTTAACCTAAAGTAACTTTTCTTTTGTGTTACTTTTTAAAGCCGTAAAGTAAATAGTCTTTCAGGTGGCTAGGTTGTTTGGTCTGTCTCGTAGGTCTGGGTGTATTTGGGTTGTTATTATTGAGAATTGTTCTTTCTGGGCTCTGTGTTATTTCACCTTTTTCCGGAAGGGGATCTGTATCTGGGATTTGGGTCATATTGGGGCTGTTATTCCTTACCTCTCTATTAATGAATTTCTCAAGTTCTAGGTTAAATTTATTATCAATGAATTTTGTCTTATCAGGATTCAAGATTGGTTTTAAGAATTTACGATTTCGAATGTAGATGTTGTCATTGCTTACCAATTGTATTACATAACTGCGAGGTCTTGTTTCGTCTATTTCTTTGATTTTGGCCAATTGCCAGTTTTCTTTTTCTGATAATTGAACCATGACGTCATCGCCTACTTCTAACTCACTTAAATCTTTTGCTTTTCGATCATGATTTTGCTTTTGAACAACTTGTTTTGATTCCAATTGTTTCTGAACGAGCAAATTATCATTTCGTAGCTTGTTGTTGGAAACAGGAAGTAATCCTTTAATTCTTCTTCCAAATAATATTTGTGCTGGCGATGGAACTTCATTATTGATGGGAGTGTTTCTGTACTCTAGTAATGTTAAGTAGGTGTCCTTTTTGTCTGCAATTGATTTCTTTATCAATTTCTTAATTGTTTGGACGTGGCGTTCAATTAATCCATTTGACTTCGGATATCTTGGACTGCTGGTTTGGTGTGTGATTTCCCATTCTTTAAGAAAATTTTGTATTTCTGTACTTATAAACTGGGGTCCGTTGTCGGTGTATAATAAATCGGGTTTGCCATGTCGAGCAAAGATTGATTTTAAATGGTGTATTATGTTTGAACTTGTTAAGTTATTGTTCAAGCATGCTATCTCTGGGTACTTCGAAAATGTGTCTACCAGTAGTAGATAATTTTTCCCTTGGAGGTAAAAAATATCTGCTGCCAGGATTTGCCATGGCCTTTCCGGTAGTTGTCTGTTGATTAGTAATTCTGGTTGCTGAGAATTTGAAAACTCTAAACATATTATGCAGTTGGAAATTATATCCTTGATCTCCTTTGTGTAGTTGGGCCAGTAAATAATTTCCTTTGCCTTATTTATGGTTTTGTTGATTCCCATGTGATTGTAATGTAGTTTATCCATAATATCCTTGCGCATTGATTTCGGAATTATTATCTGGTCGTCTTTAAGTAATACGCCTTTTATTTCTGTGATAGCTTCTCGAATATTCCAATAGGGTTTTACTAAGTCGTTTACCTTTGACTTGTCCTGGGGCCATCCGTTTTTTATTGTTTCGTTTAATTTCTTGAGTTGTGGGTCTATTGCAGTTTCTTCCTTTAATTTCTGAAATTTTTCTGGAGATATAGCGTAATATTCGATAATGTTGATATGGGTTTCAATTTCTTTTTCCATTAGGTCAAAGTCTTCATAGTCTTTGTCACAGGTTCTTGACAGTTCATCTGCTACGTATAATGTAGCGCCTGGTTTGTATCTGACATCCACGTCATAATGTTGCAAATTTATTAGGATTCTTTGAAGTCTGAGAGGACATGTATCTAATGGTTTTTTAAAAATCGCCTCTAATGGCTTGTGGTCGCTTTCTATTAGTATTTTCTTTTCATATACAAATTGATGAAATCTCTGGCATCCGTACAAGATTGCTAATGCCTCTTTTTCTATCTGCGCATAATTTATTTGCGCAGGACTTAATGATTTTGACGCATAGGCAATCGGTGCATTTTCTTGCATTATTACTGCTCCTAGTGCATTTTTAGAGCTGTCAACACTTAAGGTTAATGGTTTCGTAGAATCGTAAAATTTCAAGACTGGTGCTTTTGTTATCAGTTGTTTGAGATTTTCGAATTCTTTTTCATGTGCTTCTTGCCAGATCCACATTGTGTCCTTTCTAATTAATTTTCGTAAGTTTACCGTCATCTCCGAAAGATTTGGAATGAATTTTGCCACATAGGTTATCATACCTAAAAATCTGCGTACGTCTTTTGCGTTCTTTGGAATTGGGATCTGTAATATAGCCTCTATCTTCGAATTATCCGGAGCAATACCATCCGCTGATATTGTATGTCCTACATAATTTATTTCTCTTTGTCCAAATTTACATTTTGCTCTGTTGAATTTAATTCCTTTTTCATTTGCTCGTTTAAGAACGGCTTTTAGAACGTGATTATGTTCTTCCCATGTTTTTGCGTAAATGATAATATCATCTATATACACTTTTACTCCTTGAATGTCCGCAAATATGTCTGAAAAGGTCCTGTGGAAGACTTCAGGTGCACAAGCTACACCAAAAGGCATTCTCAGAAAACGATACCGTCCGTATGGGGTTGCAAACGTTGTATGCATGGAAGATTCCTCCGATAGCTTGATCTCCCAAAATCCTTTGTTCGCGTCCAGTGTCGAAAAGAATTTTGCTCCATTAATGCTGTAAGTCAAGTCTTCAAATGTTGGTATTATTTCGTACTCTCTTTGTATTGCTAAATTTAGTTGCTTTGGGTCCAGGCAAATTCGAATTTGTTTGTTGGCTTTTTTTACAATGACCATAGGGTTTACAAATTCCGTGGGTTCGTTAACTTTGACGATTATGTTCTGTAACTCCATTCTTTGTAATTCAGTTTTAAGTGGTTCTAGTAACTGATATGGAACTCTTCTGCAGGTTTGTATTTCACTCTTGTATCCCTCCTTCAGTTTAAAGTTGTAAGGTCGCATATCGATGTTACCTATTCCTTCGAAAGTGGATTGATTATGTTTTAATATTATGTCGATGTCTTCCTGTAGTGAACTTTTGTTTTCATTCATAACAATTGAATCAATTTCTTTGACAAAATTTAATTTTGGACTTGCAATTAATAATTTTAATTTTGAAATCGTTGTTTCTCCTATTACGGGTAATTGCTGACGTCTTGTTTCAATTACTAGAAAGTTTAGTTTTACGCGTTGTTGAGCGATAATAACATCTGTTTCCCAAGTACCGAAAACTTTTAGCTTTTTACCCCCGTATCCTATTAAGGAACCTGAAAAGGGTTTTAGGATTTTATTGGACTGCATTTGGTTATACACATGCATAGGCAGGGCATCTATGTCTGATCCTGTGTCTAATTTACAGTTAACAATCATGTTAGCATGCACAAAATTTACCGTTATTACAAATATGCGCGATGTAGGCGTCACGGTTGTTTGATTTTTTTCTTCCTCTATTCTACCTAGGAAAAGTTCGTTATTCGGTGGTTCTAAACAATTATTATCGTCTGCCGCGATTACATTTATGTTTTTAGAAAGACAGCATTTCGCGTAATGGTTCTGTTTATGGCATTTATTACACGTTTTTCCGAACGCTGGGCATTCGCGATAGTTATGAAACGACCCGCACTTTTTACACTGGTTATTGTTATTAAACTGACCTTTTTGCGTGTTGTTTTTATGCCATTGGCCTTGACGACGAGACGGTGTCAGTTGCTCTGCATTGTGTGGTTGTTTATGTTTCCTGTCGTAGTTCCTGGAAATCGAAACCGTGGGTATGTTGTCTCGACTGTACCCTCTGTGGTTATTGCTGAACGAGTTTTTTGTTTGGTTTGTTGCTGCGTTCGGCCGCTGCTGCATTTGTTGGTTTTTTACAATTCTTCCAATTTCCAATTTATTTGTGGTTTTCGTAGAAATTTCCCTGATGTGTGCGTCTGCTATTTCGGCTGCTTTACATACCTGGCTCGCTGTAGCCAATGTCAACTTTGGTTCTCGAAGAAGTCTGTCTCTGACTCTAGAATCACGAATTCCAACTACGATTTTATCCCTTATCATGTCGTCTTTGAAATTTTGGAAGTCACAACTAGCTGCAATTTTTCTTAACTCCGTCAAGAAATTTTCAAAGGTTTCTCCTTCTTCTTGTCGACGGGCATAAAACTTGCTCCTCTCTACGCTGATATTCGTCTCTGGGAGAAAATATGCGTCGAATTTTTCTAGTATTTTCGGCAGTTTCGTCGCATCTTCTACTGTGGCGAACTCGAACGTTTCAAAAATTTCTCTGGCCTCCTCTCCAATTACATGAAGAAATATTGCAGACAGTATTTTATCTCCTTTTTCGCTGGCGGAAGTGGCTATTGCGTAAATGTTGAAATTTCCCTTGAATTTCTTCCACTCTACAGCTAGATCACCACTAAAGTTCATCGGTGCCGGTTGCGTTAAGAATTCCATTGTTCACTTTTTACGACTTTTATGATTTGCACAACTTACACAAGCTTGCACGATTTACTTGCACACTTTACACGACTTGCACAATTTACACGACTGTTCTGTTGTGAGTCTACAGGACTACTGAAGGTTGAGTGTGTCTGCCAGGGTGGGGAACATACATTTAAGTAGGCAGCCAGTTATACAACAATCACAGGATCTTTTATTTAAAAAGAAAACAATAAATCTACAGAAGTTTTACACTTAATGTCCAAAAATGAAAACTACTCCACAAGTAGAGGTAGAGTTCATACGCTGGTAAAAAATCGTCGAACGGACTTTACGATTGCATCGCAGGAAACTTTATTTAAAAAAAATGATAAATCCACAGACAGAGGCTTTACACTCAGTGTCCTAAAAAAGGAAAAAATTCCACAAATACATAATGCAAAGTTCACACGCTAATAAAAAAATCGTCAAACGGACTTTACGTTTCATCGCAGGTTATATTCGTAAAAAAAAAACAATTCCCCACAGAGGCTTCACACTTAAAATTGAAATTACTCTTTAAGTAGAGGCAGAGTTCATACGCTAGTAAAAAATAGTCAAACGCACTTTACATTTACATCGCAGAATATTTTATTTAAAAAAAAATATAAATGCACAGAGGGTTTACACTCAATGTCCAAAAAAGAAAAATACTCCACAAGTAGAGGTAGTGTTCATACGCTGGTAAAAAGTCGTCAAACGGACTTTACGATTGCATCGCAAAATTTTTCTTTTTTTTTAAACAATAAATCTACAGAAAGAGGTTTTACACTCAATGTCTAGAAAGGGAAGAAACTCCACAAATACATGAGGAAAAGTTTACAAGCTAATAAAAAATCTTCAATCAGTGTGTACGTTTGGATCGCAGGTTATTTTATTAAAAAAAAAACAATAAATCTACAGACAGAGGTTTTACACTCAATGTCCAAAGAGGGAAAAAACTCCACAAATAAATGAGGGAAAGTTCACACGCTAATAAAATATCTTCAAACAGACTTTACGTTTGTATCGCAGGTTATTATGTTTAAAAAAAAAAAACAATTTTACAGAGGGTTTACACTCAATGTCCAAAAAGGGAAAATACTCTACAAGTGGAGGCAGGGTTCATACGCTAGTAAAAAATCGTTAAACGGAATTTACGTTTCCATCGCAGGAAATTATTTTTTAAAAAATTGATAAATCTACAGACAGAGGCTTTACACTCAGTGTCCAAAAAACAAAAAACCCCACAAATACATGAGGGAAAGTTCACACGCTAATAAAATATTTTTAAACAGACGTTAAGTTTGGATCGCAAGTTATTTAATTTAAAAAACAAACAATCAATTTCACAGAAGGTTTAAACTCAATGTCCAAAAAAGGAAGATACTCTACAAGTAGAGGCAGAGTTCATACGCTAGTAAAAAATCGTTAAACGGAATTTACGTTTCCATTGCAGAAAATTATATTTAAAAAAAGTGATAAATCTACAAACAGAAGCTTTACACTCAGTGTCCAAAAAAGAAAAAAACTCCACAAATCCATGAGGAAAAGTTCACACGCTAATAAAATATCTTCAATCAGACTTTAAATTTAGATCACAGGTTATTTTATTTAAAAAACAAACAATCAATTTCACACAAAGTTTAAACTCAATGTCCAAAAAATCAAAATACTCTACAAGTAGAGGCAGAGTTCATACGCTGGTAAAAAATCGTTAAACGGACTTTACGATTGTATCGCAGGATCTTTTATTTAAAAAAAAAAAACAATAAATCTACAGAAGTTTTACTCTCAATGTCCAAAAATGAAAATTACTCTATAAGTAGAGGCCGACTTCATACGCTCGTGAAAACTCGTCAAACGCACTTTACGATTGCATCGCAGTTTTTTTTTTTAAAAAAACAATAAATCCACAGCCAGATGTTTTACACGCAATGTCCCAAAAAGGAAAAAACTCCACAAATACATGAGGAAAAGTTAACACGCTAAGAAAAAATCTTCAAACAGACTTTACGTTTGAATCGCAGGTTATTTTATTAAAAAAAAAGCAATCAATTTCACAGAGGGTCTACACTCAATGTCCAAAAAAGGAAAATACTCTACAATTAGAGGCATTCCCTGGTAAAAAATCGTCAAACGGACTTAACGATTGCATCGCAAAATCTTTTATTTAAAAAAACAATAAATCTACAGAAGTTTTACACTTAATGTCCAAAAATGAAAACTACTCCACAAGTAGAGGTAGAGTTCATACGCTGGTAAAAAATCGTCGAACGGACTTTACGATTGCATCGCAGGAAACTTTATTTAAAAAAAATGATAAATCCACAGACAGAGGCTTTACACTCAGTGTCCTAAAAAAGGAAAAAATTCCACAAATACATAATGCAAAGTTCACACGCTAATAAAAAAATCGTCAAACGGACTTTACGTTTCATCGCAGGTTATATTCGTAAAAAAAAAACAATTCCCCACAGAGGCTTCACACTTAAAATTGAAATTACTCTTTAAGTAGAGGCAGAGTTCATACGCTAGTAAAAAATAGTCAAACGCACTTTACATTTACATCGCAGAATATTTTATTTAAAAAAAAATATAAATGCACAGAGGGTTTACACTCAATGTCCAAAAAAGAAAAATACTCCACAAGTAGAGGTAGTGTTCATACGCTGGTAAAAAGTCGTCAAACGGACTTTACGATTGCATCGCAAAATTTTTCTTTTTTTTTAAACAATAAATCTACAGAAAGAGGTTTTACACTCAATGTCTAGAAAGGGAAGAAACTCCACAAATACATGAGGAAAAGTTTACAAGCTAATAAAAAATCTTCAATCAGTGTGTACGTTTGGATCGCAGGTTATTTTATTAAAAAAAAAACAATAAATCTACAGACAGAGGTTTTACACTCAATGTCCAAAGAGGGAAAAAACTCCACAAATAAATGAGGGAAAGTTCACACGCTAATAAAATATCTTCAAACAGACTTTACGTTTGTATCGCAGGTTATTATGTTTAAAAAAAAAAAACAATTTTACAGAGGGTTTACACTCAATGTCCAAAAAGGGAAAATACTCTACAAGTGGAGGCAGGGTTCATACGCTAGTAAAAAATCGTTAAACGGAATTTACGTTTCCATCGCAGGAAATTATTTTTTAAAAAATTGATAAATCTACAGACAGAGGCTTTACACTCAGTGTCCAAAAAACAAAAAACCCCACAAATACATGAGGGAAAGTTCACACGCTAATAAAATATTTTTAAACAGACGTTAAGTTTGGATCGCAAGTTATTTAATTTAAAAAACAAACAATCAATTTCACAGAAGGTTTAAACTCAATGTCCAAAAAAGGAAGATACTCTACAAGTAGAGGCAGAGTTCATACGCTAGTAAAAAATCGTTAAACGGAATTTACGTTTCCATTGCAGAAAATTATATTTAAAAAAAGTGATAAATCTACAAACAGAAGCTTTACACTCAGTGTCCAAAAAAGAAAAAAACTCCACAAATCCATGAGGAAAAGTTCACACGCTAATAAAATATCTTCAATCAGACTTTAAATTTAGATCACAGGTTATTTTATTTAAAAAACAAACAATCAATTTCACACAAAGTTTAAACTCAATGTCCAAAAAATCAAAATACTCTACAAGTAGAGGCAGAGTTCATACGCTGGTAAAAAATCGTTAAACGGACTTTACGATTGTATCGCAGGATCTTTTATTTAAAAAAAAAAAACAATAAATCTACAGAAGTTTTACTCTCAATGTCCAAAAATGAAAATTACTCTATAAGTAGAGGCCGACTTCATACGCTCGTGAAAACTCGTCAAACGCACTTTACGATTGCATCGCAGTTTTTTTTTTTAAAAAAACAATAAATCCACAGCCAGATGTTTTACACGCAATGTCCCAAAAAGGAAAAAACTCCACAAATACATGAGGAAAAGTTAACACGCTAAGAAAAAATCTTCAAACAGACTTTACGTTTGAATCGCAGGTTATTTTATTAAAAAAAAAGCAATCAATTTCACAGAGGGTCTACACTCAATGTCCAAAAAAGGAAAATACTCTACAATTAGAGGCATTCCCTGGTAAAAAATCGTCAAACGGACTTAACGATTGCATCGCAAAATCTTTTATTTAAAAAAACAATAAATCTACAGAAGTTTTACACTTAATGTCCAAAAATGAAAACTACTCCACAAGTAGAGGTAGAGTTCATACGCTGGTAAAAAATCGTCGAACGGACTTTACGATTGCATCGCAGGAAACTTTATTTAAAAAAAATGATAAATCCACAGACAGAGGCTTTACACTCAGTGTCCTAAAAAAGGAAAAAATTCCACAAATACATAATGCAAAGTTCACACGCTAATAAAAAAATCGTCAAACGGACTTTACGTTTCATCGCAGGTTATATTCGTAAAAAAAAAACAATTCCCCACAGAGGCTTCACACTTAAAATTGAAATTACTCTTTAAGTAGAGGCAGAGTTCATACGCTAGTAAAAAATAGTCAAACGCACTTTACATTTACATCGCAGAATATTTTATTTAAAAAAAAATATAAATGCACAGAGGGTTTACACTCAATGTCCAAAAAAGAAAAATACTCCACAAGTAGAGGTAGTGTTCATACGCTGGTAAAAAGTCGTCAAACGGACTTTACGATTGCATCGCAAAATTTTTCTTTTTTTTTAAACAATAAATCTACAGAAAGAGGTTTTACACTCAATGTCTAGAAAGGGAAGAAACTCCACAAATACATGAGGAAAAGTTTACAAGCTAATAAAAAATCTTCAATCAGTGTGTACGTTTGGATCGCAGGTTATTTTATTAAAAAAAAAAACAATAAATCTACAGACAGAGGTTTTACACTCAATGTCCAAAGAGGGAAAAAACTCCACAAATAAATGAGGGAAAGTTCACACGCTAATAAAATATCTTCAAACAGACTTTACGTTTGTATCGCAGGTTATTATGTTTAAAAAAAAAAAACAATTTTACAGAGGGTTTACACTCAATGTCCAAAAAGGGAAAATACTCTACAAGTGGAGGCAGGGTTCATACGCTAGTAAAAAATCGTTAAACGGAATTTACGTTTCCATCGCAGGAAATTATTTTTTAAAAAATTGATAAATCTACAGACAGAGGCTTTACACTCAGTGTCCAAAAAACAAAAAACCCCACAAATACATGAGGGAAAGTTCACACGCTAATAAAATATTTTTAAACAGACGTTAAGTTTGGATCGCAAGTTATTTAATTTAAAAAACAAACAATCAATTTCACAGAAGGTTTAAACTCAATGTCCAAAAAAGGAAGATACTCTACAAGTAGAGGCAGAGTTCATACGCTAGTAAAAAATCGTTAAACGGAATTTACGTTTCCATTGCAGAAAATTATATTTAAAAAAAGTGATAAATCTACAAACAGAAGCTTTACACTCAGTGTCCAAAAAAGAAAAAAACTCCACAAATCCATGAGGAAAAGTTCACACGCTAATAAAATATCTTCAATCAGACTTTAAATTTAGATCACAGGTTATTTTATTTAAAAAACAAACAATCAATTTCACACAAAGTTTAAACTCAATGTCCAAAAAATCAAAATACTCTACAAGTAGAGGCAGAGTTCATACGCTGGTAAAAAATCGTTAAACGGACTTTACGATTGTATCGCAGGATCTTTTATTTAAAAAAAAAAAACAATAAATCTACAGAAGTTTTACTCTCAATGTCCAAAAATGAAAATTACTCTATAAGTAGAGGCCGACTTCATACGCTCGTGAAAACTCGTCAAACGCACTTTACGATTGCATCGCAGGTTTTTTTTTTAAAAAAACAATAAATCCACAGCCAGATGTTTTACACGCAATGTCCCAAAAAGGAAAAAACTCCACAAATACATGAGGAAAAGTTAACACGCTAAGAAAAAATCTTCAAACAGTCTTTACGTTTGGATCGCAGGTTTTTTTATTTAAAAAAATCCTCATGTGACCTTGTAAAACGTCAAGCGTGTATGTGACAAACTGTTTAATAATAAAATATCTCGAAAAATACTAATCCGTACCACTTACTATAAGTCACTCAGTATTTCATGTCTTGACAAACAAACTGGTATAAATGATCAATCGGATGATATTGACGATTTGAAACTAGAGCTAACAGAGAACAGAGTTGACCTCACCGTAAACAAGATTCAAAACAATCCTCGCATTATGGCTTTTGTGGTGTAAGACTGTAAGACACGAATTTTACTCCATTGGGGCATGGGGAAACAAAAGCAGCGGCGACTCGATGGGTCAAAAAGTCAAAACACGATTCTTCTTTCTTTACTGTTAATATAATAATATTCGCCGATAGAAAAGGAATGTACAAAAGTAAATGTTGGCAACGCTGAGTAATTTAGTACTCATGTGACCTTGTAAAACGTCAAGCGTGTATGTGACAAACTGTATAATAATAAAATATCTCGAAAAATACTGATCCGTACCACTCACTATAAGTCACTCTGTATTTCATGTCTTGACAAACAAACTGGTATAAATGATCAATCGGATGATATTGACGATTTGAAACTAGAGCTAACAGAGAACAGAGTTGACCTCACAATAAAGGAGATTCAAAACGATCCTCGCATTATGGCTTTTGTGGTGTAAAACTGTAAGACACGAATTTTACTCTATTGGGGCATGGGGAAACAAAATGAGCGGTGTCTCGATGGGTCAAGGAGTTAAAACGACAGTCAGGTACAAAGCACACGATTCTTCTTTCTTTACTGTTAATATAATAATATTCGCCGACACAAAGGGAATGTACAAAAGTAAATGTTGGCAACGCTGAGTAATTTAGTCCTCATGTGACTTTGTAAAACATCAAGCGTGTATGTGACACACTGTTTAATAATAAAATATCTCAAAAAATACTGATCCGTACCACTCACTATAAGTCACTCTGTATTTCATGTCTTGACAAACAAACTGGTATAAATGATCAATCTGATGATATTGACGATTTAAAACTAGAGCTAGGAGAGAACAGAGTTGACCTCACCATAAAGAATATTCAAAGCGATCCTCGCATTATGGCTTTTGTGGTGTAAGAATGTAAGACACGAGTTTTACTCTATTGGGGCATGGGGAAACAAAAGCAGCGGCGACTCGATGGGTCAAAGAGTCAAAACGGCAGTCAGGTACAAAAAACACGATTCTTCTTTCTTTACTGTTAATATAATAATATTCGCCGACACAAAGGGAATGTACAAAAGTAAATGTTGGCAACGCTGAATAATTTAGTCCTCTTGTGACCTTGTAAAACGTCAATCGTGTATGTGACAAACTGTTTAATAATGAAAATAATGCAAGTAGGCATTTAAAGTTAGTGCACGGGATGAAGGAATCGAAAAAAAATCCGGGAAACATGAAGGCGTCCCTTCGGTCATATGCAACAAAACTTTCTTTGATAAGAGAGGATTGAATGCTCACCAGAAAAATGTTCATAAAGTTAACATAAGTAAAGCAGTTGTTCCTGACAATAAGCACACACTTATCAATAAGTGTCTCGAATGCAGTTTACCCTTTGAATGCAGAAGTTCTCTATTTAAACATCTGGTCACTATTCATAGCTTTGAAAATGAAATTGTGGAAGAAGATTTTGCAACATTAAGCCGTATGAAAAAAATTAAACAAGTATGATGTATTTTAGTAATTTATTTCTATTTTCAGAATTCCATATGTGGCTTAAAAATATTGAAGATGTAGTAAGATGATGTATAAAGAGTGGCTTAATGCTAAATGCGTTCCCCTAATTTACCTCAAATCACGACATAACATCGCGCAGTCTGGTAGTGAATCGTTCGAGAGAAAATTAAATAATTAAATTATACGTGTAATGAAAAACTGGTGATAGTATAACCAAGAATTGGAATTGGAAGAAGCCAAAATGGAGACCCCACGCGCGTTGGAATCTATGAATATGGCCGGCAACTTAGCGGAAAACTGGAAGAATTGGATACAGAAATTTCGAATATATACCTGACCGCCACCGAGGCCAGCACTAAATCGGAAGAAGTTTAGAGTGCCAAGTTAATTTATTTCATAGGGGATAAAGGTTTGAAAATCTACAATTCCTTTGTTTTCCCGGAGATCGACAAGAACAAAATCGAACCATTAATTAAGAAATTTGAGGAGCACTTTGTGCCAGAACAAAGTGTAGGTATCTTTCGAACGGTACAAATTCTTCACCTTACGACAAAGAAGCGATACCATCAAACAGTTTGTAACCAAATTAAAAAATGCGTCAAAACAGTGCAAATTTTTGACACTGGAGAAAGGACTCGTAAAACCGGTGTTAACAATAACAATGGGGTTAAGAAATAAAAAACTTGGGAAAAAATTGTTACAGAATGAAGAATTGACGATTAAAGAACACCAAAGTTCAGACGCAACTCATCATCAGCGGATCAATGGCATCGGAAGTCAACGCCGTGCAGCCGAAGAGGTTTCAACGGGAACGCCAACACGTAACTAGCGACCAGGGATCTCCACAAAAGCATAGCCAAACCTCGACCAGCAGCTACCAACGCCCACGCAATCAAGGACAAGGTCATCGACAAGGAGCAGCCAGGACAGCGGTAACGTCAACAGGTAGCGATAACGGGTTGATAATAAATTGTTCGCGATGTGGTAAGAATTCGCAAGTAAAAAATAAATGTTCCGCGTATAACCAAGTATGTTATAATTGCAACAATATTAACCATTTTGCGTCAAAATGCAAATTACAAAAACAAGTAAATAAAATTAATGAAGGGAATTCAGGTTTGAGCGTAGACGCGATTGAAAACAATGTAAATAAACGTGTAGATAATTGGAATGTCAAATTACAAATTAATAATAGAGTGGTAGATTTTGAAATAGACACAGGGGCTTGTGTCAATCTCATTAACGAGCACCAATTGAAGCAAATTAACATTAAACCGGAAGGTATAGAAATAAATAAGCAGAAGAATAAACTGGTAATACTGGTAATATTATTCCGACTGTAGGCGTGTGCAAATTGAAAGTCTGGCACAAAAATAAATATTATCATGTTAAGTTCCATGTGGTTCGGGAAGATCAGCGTGCTATTTTGAGGTTGAAATCATGTGTTAAATTAAAATTATTTAAGAAATAGAGACAGTCGAAGACATTGCTCAAATTAATTCAGAGTATAAAAGTTTAGTAAATAAATATAAAGATTTGTTTTCAGGTATTGGTAGGATTAACAAACCACATCACATAGAACTCGATAAAAATGCAGTGCCAAAGGTCCACCCAGTAAGGAAAGTTTCTTTTGCCTTGGAAAATAAATTTAAAAGTACAAAATCTAAATAAAGCAATTAAGCGTGAATATCACAAACTCTCGACTATCGATGAATTAATCTCAAAATTAAACGGTACTACTTATTTCACAATTTTAGATGCTGCAAGTGGAGATTGGAATATCCCCTTGGATGAACCGAGTAGTAAACTTTGCATATTCAGGACACCATACGGCCGATTTAAATTTTTAAGAATCCCATTCGGCCATCCAGCTTACTCCACTGGCGAAGTTGTCCAATGACTTCGGCCAACTTTGGCTCGTCAGCAACCAAGGTGAAATGGCGACGTTTTATAAATACATGGAAACTACAATGTTCCAGCGCGGAAGCGAATTGCTGACAACCTTAAGATGTGTGAAAGTAGAGAAGTTGGTGATGCGAGAAGTCTTTGAAGTGATCATAACGTATCTGCGGAAATTGAACAAAAAGCACCTGGAAGTATTTGTTTTCATAAACTTGCACATGCTGTTAGAAATTTTCAAAAAGTTTTGCAATACCCTGTTCACGTCCGAATTTTAAGCTGTTATTTCTTACAATGTGGAATTTATCATGAGAAAAGGTACGTTCACAATAACGGCCGTTAATCGGCTAGCTGGAATCATTATAATCGTCGCTGTTTGCTAATCGACATACAAATTTCAGGATCAATTACTGGGAAACAGATGCAGCAATTGCACGATCAAATAGTTTTCTAACAATCGTTATGTGAGCAACTGGAGTCATCCAGCTCAACAAAGAGTGCAAGAACAAGACAGCGTCAATAAACCAGAGGGCGGATCCAGAAACCTTTAAGATTCCGCGAAGCAAAGAAAACTTAATTCAGCCAAGAAGCAAGACATTGTAAGTCCTCTTTTGAAGGGATGAGGTCAAAAACCTCGAAAAAATTCAGCTATAACCATTACCACCTTAGTACCCCGACCCCAACAAAGTACCAACAATCAACCAGCAGCACGAGGGTCCAAAACCTTGACACCTCCTGTCTTCTTTGGTCAAAAACTCAGTTTTGGTGCCCGTTCCGGCCCTCATGTAAATTCGGATCAAAGTGCGTACCTCTCAGCACCCATCGCCGGTATCCAAGTACTACTACAAAGGCTTAGTTTTAATGTACCCGCCCTAACGACTGGTGTCGTAACTGCTAACGACTACAACTACAGTAACGACAGTTGCGTCAGCGCGGGCGACATCTGGAAACTTCCACAATACCTACGCACCAACAAACGTCACAACGTACCCCTGTAACTCCAACAGTTCCTTGTACACCAACAGTTCCTTATACACCCCCAGTAGACCCACCTAACGTGACTGTAACGGACATTCCGGTTTCGCACTCGTTAGTACTTACCGACAGCCACTGCGCTAATCTGGCGCCCACTTTCCGTTCCTTCACCTGAAGAAGCTGCGCCGTCAGACCAACCTGTTGAAACGAAACAGAAACCTGGCGACGACTCTCACACGATCGATCACGAAATCATCGACTAGACTTGGTTGAACGACGTCGATCCGGAAGACATCGCCGAAGAGATCAACTGGATCCCCATCAAGGTCGAGTCAAACAAATCTCAATCGCGAGACGTCAGTAACTTGTATTTTTGATTTGGGTAAATTTGGGTAATAATTTTTTTACGCAGGTGGTTTCTCTGGTCGGTGGCGGATTGGGGAGTCCTCAAGTTAAAGTTGGTAATGCTGCTTTAAAAGTTTGGACTTTAGTTACTGTTGGGTTTTGCAGATCGATGGGATGTGTGACAACACCACCTACCGTTGCCGTTGCGGACAAGAAACCGTCTTCGTCGGTGAATGCACACGTGCTACTTATTGCAGCTTGAAGTGTCAAGTAAGAAAACCTAAATATAGTCCATCTCACGTTTTTGAACCCACCACCGCCCGCACCAAATAAAGCACCAACAATTTTGTTTTAGTGATGCAAAACTAGTATTATTAATGTTAGTTATAGTTATTTACTTAATAATATGGTAGCTTGTTCTACTAGGCTACCTACCTACAAAGCGCTTTGTGTTTATACCTTAATATTAAGATTGTTATATGTTACATATTGTCAAATTTCTTAGGGATGAAGCTAATGATTTTTTTTGCATCAAAAATTTTAGAGTTTAAAGTTGTTAAAAAGTAATGTTTTACTTTAGTTTTAGTTACTTTCAAATAAAGTTTTATACTTTTCTATGAAAACTGCAAAGAATTGTTCTATTTACGCAAAACTTCTTTGTTAGCAAAAGTATGAGGTAAGTATTCAGTTGAATGTTTTGACAACTGGTGAACTGCGCGCACCGCGTTTGCGTACCACTTCCAGCTATGACTAGAGGTTTACAGTGCGGTACAAACCTTTGTGCGGATTTAAATTAGGCGTGGGACTTCTGATATATATTAACAATTTAAAATTAAAAATTTATCTTTTATTTATTACAAAAGTTTGCCTACAGTTTCCATGCGTGCCCTGCCGCTTTTCCCCGCCGCAACATGTCTCTTTTCCTTCTCATGAAAAAATACGCCATTAGTCTTTACAATTAAATAAATTAGATAAATTATTTAAAACAACCACCGAGCGACTACCCAAACTTCCGTCCTGCTCCTCCTGGACACGGCGGAGGTTCAAGCCCCGATTTTGGTGATCAGCTTGGCCTACAAAAGCAACGTCCAATAGCGTACACCAGTTTTGCAGTTCTCGCGGGTTGCAATTGATCATCATGGATTACTTTGAATGGATAATGTCCTCAAAAGCTCCACACAAAATTTTTATGAAAAGTCACTTTAATTGTAATTACTGAAGCAATTACTGCACAAAATATGGTACCTAGTAGTGGCGGTGTTAAGAGTGAGTGCAGGTGGGCGAGAGCCCACCTTAAAACGATCGTCGACCACCAAAAGGCCGCCATAATAATTCATAAAATCAATTCACATAATCCAATTTTTTAATTACTTACTAACTATACAGGGTGTTTTATAACTGAATGTTGATATTGAAGGGGGTTGGGTTAATTTGTGTATGATTTTAGGTAAATTAAAAAGTTTTTATAAACATAGGCCCGTTTTTGCGTTATTTTTGAGTTACGTTTGAGGGCGATAAAGATTTTTTATTTGTTTTATTTATTTATTCCGCTTGGAGTCCATACCTACCCCAAAGATCACCCACCTTTCTCGCCCGACAGCGAATCACTAGGATTTGAGTGGGTCGCAATGCCCTGCCCATCCTACCGAATGGAGTTGAGTTCACACTAAAAAGAAACATCGTGGCTTATTTTTTGCTCGCCACTGTACACTTATCAATTGATACCATGGTCGCTATGGTCGAAGAAATAGAGAACAAACGGTTTGTTAATTTGGAAAATAATGAAAGAAGAAACAGTTAGGGAGGATGTTTCTTCCCAGTGTAAACCAAATCCATTTGGTAGAATGGGGAAAGTATTTGCTGAAGTCCAATACGGCAGACTGGGAGCAGTTACTTCTACAGTCCGTTTTATACAACTTCAAAATCATCGATTTCGCTGCACGAGTAATGCCTAATTTTTTGCTCGCCAGTGTACATTAACATCAGATTAGTGATTTTCTGTTTCCAATTTAATCTAAACCTAATCCTATCGAATCAATTAGGTAGGTAACATCGTAAAGTTCTCAAAGTTATTCAGCGCAAATTATTATTATTTAAAATTTCTTGTCATTACGTTGTTGCATAATCGTAAAAATATCTCTCATAAAATTAAAGAAATTATTAACAAAACGTAAATATATCAACAAAAAATTCAACAATATCGAAGCATTTATAAAACAATTTAACGTCGAAGTTGAATTCATAAACCAAATTAAAAACCGAATCGAGGTAATGTCTTCCGTATTGGAAAAATTTGAAAAACTTAGCAGGGAAATAACGGCTTGGTGACGACGTCGACGACGCAAACGGTGAAAATACCAACGCCGCTCTCGATTGCGTCTTTAAATTCACTGCTTAACGTGAAATTACCTGTAATCAATCTACCGGAATTTAGCGGTAAAAAGTTTTTTTTATCTAAAGAGGTGTTTTAACTTTACAACACCTCATTCAACAAAGTCATAAATAACCGAAGCGTCATTGTCGGGAAATTTGACTACTTGAATAAAGCCACCTTGTCATAAATCTTTCAAAATTTCCTGGAACTCCCTAAAATTACAATTAATTATACTTTCTATAAGAATAAATTGTCGAGTTTTAAGTAAAATTCCAAGAATTTAGAACAGTTTCTCAATTTTTGACTACTCACTGCAACGCTGACAATGCCGTTCTTTTAAACAGCAAATATGGCGGAAGATCAATAAAGCAGAAGCTTCAATAAACTCAAAAAATTATAATTTTTTAAAAAATTATCTAATTTGAGGACCGTGGAAACAAAAACTAGCCCTTGATCTTATCACAGCTTAATAAAGCTCTAGTAACTAAGATAGTTGCTGGTTTGTTAATCCGAGAAAAATATGGCCGTTATTTTAGTTATAGGACAAGGAATCTCAAGTTCTAAAACTGAAGCAAGAGACTTTGTTAAAAAAATGAGTAAAAAATTCATCAATTTTTTGAGATAAAATGGACTTACCCCATTGTAATACAGCTCCCTCCAACGTAAAACAACGTAAGACACGTCACCCACGATATGTCACAAATTTAGGTAGGTAGGTTCACCAAAAACACCCTTTCTAAATTAGCATTTGATTACGATAATTATTTAGAATTGATTCTGCGGATATCAGTGATTTTTCAAAATTGCTATTCACTTTTACAAGATTTCGGCAGTAGGTAGGTATACGGGATTATTAATCAATTACCCGGTAAATAGAAAACTAATACGCATTGAGACCCCAGCTCGCAAGGACCACCACGAACTAGTCAGTACAAGCGGCCGGTGTCGTTGAGGTCTAGCACAATACTGAAGCAATTACAACACGAAGTATGGTACCTACCTAGCAGTGGCGGCTTGCAGGTGGGCGGATGGTTGCAGGTGGGCGGGAGCCCACTCTAAAACGACCGTCGACCACCCAAAGGTTGCAATAATAATTCACAAAATCAATTCACATTATCCAATTTTTTAATTACACACTAACTATACAGGGTGTTTCATAACTGAATGTCAATATTGAAGGGGGTTGGGTTAATTTGTGTATGATTTTAGGAAAATTAATAAGTTTTTATAAACATAGGCCCGTTTTCGTGTTTTTTTGGAGATAATTTTTTTTTATTTGTTTTGTTTTTTTAAATAACTCCGAAACATACATTAGATTTTTCTTTCACAAAATTGTTGTATTAATTGGTTAACAGTCAATTACAATTACATTAACTAATTTTATTAGAAATGGGTGTTAGTTATCCAGACGGTGAAAATATTGAGAATTTTATTCGCTTTCCGAAAATTTATAGCGCATATCTTCATCTAGCTTAGATTTTGAGTTATAGTAATTTTTCTGATAGTAGGAATAATACAACCTCTTCTATCATAAAAATGTTCAAACAGAAATTAGTAAAATTTTGTATGATTATACATATGTATGATGCATGGAACTCGTCAAGTGGAAATTTAAAGAAGAAATGAAGGTACCTACGTGGCATCAATTAAACCATCTGTTAAATATCCTTCGATCTTGATGAAAATTGGCGAAAATATGGAGAATTTTATTAGCTTTCCGAATATGTAAACCGCACTTTTACTTTAATTTGACGAGTCGGCTTTTTATTACGCAACGTTTCAATTAAATTTAATGGTTATTATAGCATTGGTTTATTCCAATAAATTTTCCCTGTATCTTCTCTTCTATTACCTAAAGGGCGGACGATTGGTCACTTCTTGAGGTTTTTAGTTGTATGCACATTTAGAGTCCGCCCTAAACGGCCGAATTCCCAACCTCCTATATTTCTTCTCAACTTTAATTGAGTTAATGTTATATTTAAATAACATGGTTCATTATTATTTATTATTACTAATAAACACTAAATATACACATAAATTCTTGCAAAATGGCAAAAAAGTGGTCTAAAAACTCTAAAGTAGGGCTGGGAATAATATTCGAATAGTTGAACACGTAAAATTCGAATACTTACGAGCAAATTCAATAATTCGAATATTCGAATTTGCAAACTATTCAAATAATCAGAATATTCAAATGACTACTCGAATTATAGAATTATAACTATACCTACATACCTAGGTACTAATAAATTAATGAACAATTGCACGTCGAACTGTAGGTAATTTGAACTTTTGAACTTTGCTTTATATTTATTGCGTTGTCCACTTAATATAAAAGAAATAAAGTGAAAGAAGAATAGGTATAACAATAGTCCTCAAGAAAAAAAGTTTAAAAGTCTTTGTTTTTGCAAAGGCGTGCGAAACAAGTAATAGGTATAAGGAAGGTAGCCAATAGCAGCATTTTATTTAGTCCGCGCAGATGAATTAAATAAATACCTTTTTTGACGCGTAACTAAAAAAAAACTCAATAAAAAATAATGAGTAATTACTACATAATACTTTTGTAAAAAAATAAAAAAATAAATATATAAATAAATAGACAAAACCATAGACATATAGAATAGAGCCGCCACTTTCCAGCCTATGCCGATTATTTATTATTGCCGACTCGACCATGGGTTGGAATTTCTTGTTTTTAAAGTAATTGAAGTTTTTGTCAACCTACCTTTGGAAGTTGAACGGAAGAAGCTATTGTACCTACTGTCAAGATTTTTTTTTTTAGTGCTCACTTTCTATTATCAGGGACATGCACAGAAGCGTCACTTGAAAAGGAGAGTTTAAATTCTAAACTGAAGCTCGCGTTTGCCACTTTATTGGTTGCCTTTTCTGCATAATTCCTAATTTCTACATGGCCATGCGTGATATCGAAATTATTGTGTAACTGTTGTCTTGTTTGCCGCGTGTTAGAAAGAAGTCGGATTGCTTTGTAGCTGTTCGTTCATTCAGAGCCATAGCATAGGTATCATTGTTCATTTCGACTATCGCGACAGCGTCAAAACTCAAATTATGTTTCTTTAACTTTTTTAAAGATCCGGATGAGACTGGCAATACATTTTTTTTTTAATTTGCATGTATAATTGCATAATCCATAATTTGGGATCTTTTCAACAGATCTTGCGGTGGCCGATGGAAATTTTAGAAATTTACTGCGGTCTACGATGGGTGGCGAGTTGTCAAAGCAACGTCCCAGTTTCAAATAATTTGAATCACTAATAGTTATTTAAATATTCGAGTCATTTGAATATTCGAATAACTATTCGAATAAATATTCAAATGACTATTCGAATACCAAACCCTATGTGGGAATTGTCTTTAAAAGACTGACTCTTGTGTTGCTTGACTCGAATGCTGCTGAAAAGTAAATTGTCGATAATTGTCAAATACACAATAGAGTTGTGGATGTTGGGATGGGCGCCCCGAGAATCCATGATACCGAAATTTCCGAAATTACAAGTTGCCGGCCCTGCCACTGGCAGATCGACGAACACCTGCAGGCAATTAAAAATTGGCTTGTTGCTTTATGATTGATTTATGAGCTTCTTCATCAGAGTAAACTTGGGGGATTTATTGTTTCTAACGAATCCGTTTCTAAGAAACGCACTCGTTTGATGCAGTCTCGCAGGTTTCAAGCGTCTAACAGCTATACAAAGCGAAAATAAAGTCTTAAGTTATAACTTTCCTTGTGTTTTAATGTTGACCCTGGAGGAAACTGCATTTTCTAAAAAATGCTTCTATTCCTCAAGCAAGCAAGTGCAAGTTTAAATAGGTACACACATAGAGCTTATATATTTACATAAAATAGTATCTAACGTAGGTATTAAAGAATGGGTGACATAAAACATATTTTGTGTCAAAACACTTGTTAATTGACAACCTGTAAATGTAAGGAAATATTGATATGTTACATATTATTAAAAACTTAATTTTTTTAGTTATTATTCCTATGCATATTTCGGATCCGCCCTATAAACTTGAGCAAATTTCTATCTCCCTTTACTACAAGGATTGATTTATTACCCTTTAATAGACACCCCTGGGTCTGTGGTTTAGGTAGCCGAGGACTGGTTCAGTGACTTCCCCGTCAAAACCAAGCCACGCCTGTATTGAAGAGTTTTTCGTGCGCAACGTCGGCTCCGTCGCGCAATATGCGTACTGAAATGGAGGTTGTTTAAACGATTACTACTATACGGTCGTAAAACAAAATTTGAATAACTTGATTCGGCATCAAACAAAAAGGCGAACAAAATAATCCATAAAGGTCATTACGACAATGTGACAAGAAATAAAAACGTAAAAAAACTATTGATTAATGGATACCTATTGGCAATAAGTAATAAAAAATTGACATTTTTTACTGTGCAGTTTAATAAGTGTTGAAAATAAAATTAAAACTCTCATTCATCCATGTTATTTATTGGTCCGCCCGGCGGCATCTTTTGTTTGTTGCCATTTTTGCCGGACACCGGATGTGGGGGGTCGGTGGCGTTAGGTTGCTAGTTTTTAAAGTCAAGTTTTAGTTTAGTTCTAGTGAAGCTGCCAGCTTCACTAGAACCATTGGTCAACAAATTTTATCCCAGGAGCTGCGTCACGCGCTAACGCGTGAAACGAAAACTGACATAAATTATCCTTGAATACATTTTATATTGAAAAACAAAAATAGACAATTTACAAAAACTCATGCAAGACTGAATATCAACATAAAACAAATGTCACTAGAAGTAAAGATAATCTAAAACATAAATATAATAAATTCGTCAAAAGAATGGTCAAAATCGTCTTCGATAAATTTCAATACATCTACACCCAATAGGAGTCTTGTATTTTCCCATTTACGCTTGCTAGGCGATGAGGGGCCTGCCACATCGTCATTCTCATCCGACATTATTTTTGTAATACCTACTTACCTAAGTAAATAAGATGCAAATTTAAAAATCAGAAACCGCACATATAAAAATTTTCTTTATTATCTTAGGTTAACGCCGACTGAATTTTATGCACTCAGAGCCAACGCCACCACATATGAAAAAATGGTACGACAAGGAAACAAGTCTCGTGCGAGGGCGGGATTGGCTTCGCGCTGAAGCTCACCATCCCGCGCTGGCGCGGAATCGGCAGCGAACGTGTTTTAAAAGATGATTTAGAAGCGGATATTTCTTTATCCCCCAATAGCACATAGAGAAGTTTAGTGTTAGTACCTATTGAGCAGTTTACGGTCAGGTGAAATATTTAAAGTTCCAGCAATTAAATGCTGATATAAAGCACTTTCACAAAATATTTCACCATCTGACTGTTTGCCATATGTACCAGTATCAATAAATATAAATCGACAATCTGCATCAGCTATAGCTTGCAAAACAATAGAAAAGAAATGTTTATAGTTGTAAAACATTGTCCCACTGTTTGATGGACACTTAATTCGAATGTGTTCTCCATCAATGCATCCGAAACAGTTCGGAAAATTCCACTTGGAATTAAATTTTGGGATATTTCAATAAGTTCTTCCTCTGAGGGTACTTGCAGGTGTATTGGTTGCAGTTCCTCCCAAATTGCCTTACAGATTTCCTTCGCGACAATTTAAATGGTTACTATTAAAAATAAATTGGGCATTTTCATTCAGCCTTAATTTAAACACCTTTGCAATAAATAAAACAAGTGTACACTAGAAATTACTTTTGTGCTTTAAAGTAGATTCTTATTCATCATTTTATACATATGTTCGAAAATTAATCTGAATTGTAACATGAAAAAATAAAAACCGCCATTAGAAAAATAAAAATGCTTGTTTCTAAATAAAGTAGCGCTAGACAAATTGGATGAGCAATAAAGCCGCTCCAGTATAAAATATATGCGCATTTAAAAAAATACGTCGGCATTACTGCAAAGATTAATGCGTTGCAATAACTATCTTTGCAATACTTTAAACCTACGGTCTCTATTTAATCCACTTCGTCACAAAATCAAACATGCCGCACCATATTATAAGTATCTGAGCGCTAAAGAAAATATTGTGTGCATTAAAATTAAATGTACTTAATGGAAATAAGCGAGCATAATCTAACTTTTTAATGTGCCGGCCGGCTGTCAGTAACAAATGTAAATGTGTCCGGAACTTGAAACAATTGAAAACGGAAGTCCTGTAAGTTTCTGTCCTATGGTTGCTGTTACCGATCGGAATCGAAAATTTCATCTTTCGGGAATAGGAGTAGGTATGTTCCAACGAAGAAACTGCGGATTTAGAATTAATTTTTTAAAGTTTGCAAAATAAACTAATAAATACCTATTAACAATTTTCAACTCAATCCTAAAGTTCTGGTAGCAGATGCTTCAAACAGTATTAAAAATAGTTTCGAAAATGTGTTTGGGCAAATCTTGGTACGGATGTGTTGGGCGCACATGAGAAGTGCTGTGCAAAAGAAGGTACAGGTTCTTGTTGAGAAATCAAATGTTAGTGAGATTTTGAGGGATATCGACGCAATTCAAATCAGTGAAAATGAAGCAGTATTTTTGAAAGCATACCTACCAACTTTTTCTAAAAAAAATGGGCAAACGAAGAGGCATTTCTGAATTACTTCACGGAACAATGGTTTATCCAACATCAAAATTGGTATGAGGGGGCCTGCTCTAGGACTCCTAGCACAAACAACGCTCTTGAAGCTACCAACTGAGTTCTAAAGGATGAACACACGTTGAGAGAAAGAAAGACTGCCACTTTCGCGGTTCTGTTATCTTCTTTTAGCAGTGGCATTCTGCGCGCCAGTGTTCAAAACTTTTATGTGAGATATGGTATCAACGTGTAGGTCTGCCTTCCATACGAAGATAATTGGACCTGGGTAAACTTTATCGAATAAGAGGACGTCTCTTACCAAGAGCTCATCTTTTTCGGTCCTGTTCCCAGTGATGATTCCTCCTCCAAGAGACGGATCATTTGGCTCAAACTTTGTGACCTTCTCGTCACTGTCACCGGTGAATAGTAGCTCGCTTAGTTTGTTCTTAAAGTTTATTTCTTCGTTGGAAGCTAGCACCAGGCCCAACACGAAACTCGCTAACAACAATTTTAGAACTGACAACGCCATGTTAGATGAAATGCTGTTTGCAACTGTGCAACTGCTTCATTTTCACTGATTTGAATTGCGTCGATATCCCTCAAAATCTCACTAACATTTGATTTCTCAACAAGAACCTGTACCTTCTTTTGCACAGCACTTCTCATGTGCGCCCAACACATCCGTACCAAGATTTGCCCAAACACATTTTCGAAACTATTTTTAATACTGTTTGAAGCATCTGCTACCAGAACTTTAGGATTGAGTTGAAAATTGTTAATAGGTATTTATTAGTTTATTTTGCAAACTTTAAAAAATTAATTCTAAATCCGCAGTTTCTTCGTTGGAACATACCTACTCCTATTCCCGAAAGATGAAATTTTCGATTCCGATCGGTAACAGCAACCATAGGACAGAAACTTACAGGACTTCCGTTTTCAATTGTTTCAAGTTCCGGACACATTTACATTTGTTACTGACAGCCGGCCGGCACATTAAAAAAGTTAGATTATGCTCGCTTATTTCCATTAAGTACATTTAATTTTAATGCACACAATATTTTCTTTAGCGCTCAGATACTTATAATATGGTGCGGCATGTTTGATTTTGTGACGAAGTGGATTAAATAGAGACCGTAGGTTTAAAGTATTGCAAAGATAGTTATTGCAACGCATTAATCTTTGCAGTAATGCCGACGTATTTTTTTAAATGCGCATATATTTTATACTGGAGCGGCTTTATTGCTCATCCAATTTGTCTAGCGCTACTTTATTTAGAAACAAGCATTTTTATTTTTCTAATGGCGATTTTTATTTTTTCATGTTACAATTCAGATTAATCTTCGAACATATGTATAAAATGATGAATAAGAATCTACTTTAAAGCACAAAAGTAATTTCTAGTGTACACTTGTTTTATTTATTGCAAAGGTGTTTAAATTAAGGCTGAATGAAAATGCCCAATTTATTTTTAATAGTAACCATTTAAATTGTCGCGAAGGAAATCTGTAAGGCAATTTGGGAGGAACTGCAACCAATACACCTGCAAGTACTCTCAGAGGAAGAACTTATTGAAATATCCAGAAATTTATTCTAATTTATTTTCTTTTATTTATACCAACGTTTTTTCTGATTGTTGGTCAATCACCAGTTTATTGGCCAAAGAATCAGCTAGAGCAATTTTCGAAATGTTTTATGACCTGAGTGATTAATACATTTTAACTTTTAAAACACCTATTTGAGTCCTTTACTTCTTTTTGTTTGGTAATATTTATAGCAATTTTCATTGTCCAATATGTCATGGGTCGAGTTGTGGCTAGCAATAAAAACAAAACAATTGAAACAACGAAACGAAAAAAACAATTGAGTGTTAAAAATGTATTAGTCGATAATGTGTAACGTTCAACAAAACTGTTTTGTTTTTGATTATAAATTCCAACGTTTAAAGCACCTATTACTTCTTGTGAGTACACCATACAAAGCTCGCTGATAACATATTTACTACTTATTGTATTTTTTTATTTCGAATCTGCTGTAATTGATTATAAATTCTTTGTTATTTTTTTTATTGTTATCTTGTTTAAATTTTAGTTTTTCTTAATTAATTAATTTATCTTTCAAAACTATGCTCTTCTATTCCTTCAACTATTTCTTTGTTTGCACGAATTTTCTAAATTTGGAAGGCCCATAAAATTTTGCTTCAAATTTGCATTGCCAGAATACAGTTTAACAAGTCTTTCTCTTTAGATACAAATAATAAAAGCTTCTCTATGTAATTTGTAAGTGTTCCAGAAGTTGGACATGCATGAGAAGCAATAAATTTGTGTAGCTCCTTTAATTTAAATACATGCAGGTCGTTAATCATTTCTCGATACTCCATTTGGTTGATTTTGAAATTTTATCGTTCACAAATTCTTGAACTTTTTAAAATAAAATTTGAGAAGTTACAGGACTCAATTTTAGAAAATACGTCGTTTTGAAACTAACATTTCGAAATTTTGGTGTTGCGTGCTATCTCGTGGACAATTGGATGAGAGGTTGCAGCTCTCTGTTTTATGAACAAGTTAATGTTGGCATTAAGGAAAACAGTAGATGCAGAGAAAATTCGGGAAAATTAAGCAAAATACAAAACCATTAGAAAACTTAGTTAGGTTTCTCTCTTATTACATCAAGTCTTATTTTTTTTAGTTTGGACATTGTAGGTATGTACAACTCCGCCGTAGAAAGTCCTTTTCTCTCGTAATCAGCTTAATTCGATTTCTCTGTTATGTTCGATATGTTTCAACTCCATATGGGAGGTACTATGCTTTGAACAATACTTGTAAATATTCTCTTCTTTGTGGTTCTCCTTAGTATTTTGTCCCATAAAGTTTATCTTTCTAATTGCTTTTTGCCGTTGTTAAGTCTTTGAACTTCCTAAAAATTTAAACATGACCTCGAACATAGTGGAATAGATCGAAAGAAATCAATTAATAATAGCTTGGACGTGAGCCTACAAAATGACCAAAGGCCAAAGAGGATATTAGAATGAGTAATGCTAGAAACAGGATGGGAGAAAAAAAAAAAGAAGGTCAAGAAGAAGCTGGAAGGACGATGTAGAGAGTAGGAGTAGTAGAATAAATTTGGGATAAAAATAAAAAATAATTCATCAATTCAAGTTTGTTTCTAAATATAATTATTTCTAAATATGGTGGTCCATTCGAGTTAATTTCGCTGCTTCATTTACGCCGCTTGTACCTTTCTCCGTAGATTTCCAGGAGGACTCTGGCAAAGAAGTTACCTGCTGGCACGTTGATTATGATGTAAATTTTCTTCGTCTTGGTTTGGACCACCATAATCTGTTCGACAGTGGCATTTTGCGCGCCGGTGTTCAAAACTTTTATGTGAGATATAGTATCAACGTGTAGATCTGCCTTCCATACGATGATAATCGGAGCTGGGTAAACTTTATCGAATAAGAGGACGTCTCTTACCAAGAGCTCATCTTTCTCGGTCCTGTTCCCAGTGATGATTCCTCCACCAAGAGACGGATCATATGGCTCAAACTTCGTGACGTTCTCGTCATTGTCACCGGTGAATAGTAGCTTACTTAGTTTGTTCTTAAAATTTAAAATTTTCTTAAAATTTCGTTGTTGGAAGCTAGCACCAGACCCAACACGAAACTCGCCAACAACGATTTTAGAACTGACACCGCCATGCTAGATGATATGTGGTTTGCAACTGTGGTTGTTCTAATTCATTCTCATCTATTTATACCAACGTTTTTTCTGATTATTGGTCAATCACCAGTTTATTGGCCAAACAATCAGCTAGAGCAATTTTCGAATAGTTTTATGACTTGAGTGCTTAGTACCATTTTAACTTTTAAAACGCCTATTTGAGTCTATTACTTTTTTTGTTTCGTATTATTTATAGCAATTTTCATTGTTTAATATTTTATGGATCGAGTTGTGGCTGGCACTAAAAACAAAACAATTAAAACGAAAACAAAGAAAATAATTTAGTATCAAAAATTTATTAGTCGATAAAGTGTAACGTCCAACAAAATTGTTTTGTTTTTGATAATAAATTCCAACTTTTAAAGCACCTATTACTTCTTCTAAGTACTTGCTAATAACACATTTACTACTTATTGTATTTTTTTTATTTCGATTCAGCTTTAATTAATTTTAAACTCTTTGTTATTTTTTCTATTGTTATCTGCATGGTTTAGGTTTTAGTTTTTTTAATTAGTTAGAATTATTTCTCAAAACTATGCTCTTCTATTTCTCTCACTATTTCTTTGTTTGTACGAATTTTCAATATTTGGAAAGCCCATAAAATTTTGCTTCAAATTTGCATTGCCAGAATATAGTTCAACAAGTCCTGCTCTTTAGATACAAATATTAAAAGCTTCTTTATGTAGTTTGTAAGTATTTAACAAGTCGGGCATGCATGAGAACCAATAAATTTGTGTAACTCCTTTAAATACATACAGGCCGTTAATAATTTTTCGATATTCTTTTTGGTTAATTTTGAAATTTTATTATTCATCAGTTCTTTAACTTTTTTTAAAATAAAATTTTATAGTGACATTCAAATAAGTCATTGTTGATTGCTATGGTAACGAGACCTTCTTTTGAGCACGCAAAATTGCCTGGCCTAAAGAGATATCAATATTCTTCATAATATATTCTAGCAATTATTTCGTCAAGTTCACTAGGTAGCAAGAATTTTATATTGAAATCGTAGCCCTACTAGGTAGGGCGCAGTTGTCGGAGTCAAGGGGCGAGTAGGTAAAAATCGGGGAATCGTAATTATGCGATGCCGTCTTTTGTGCAAAACGATCAGACAGATTAAAAATTTATTGTGCCTTCTAGTTGAAAGGACGGATACGAATACAACAGTCTAACAACTAAGTATCGTCAACACTAGAGACAATGAAACACCATTTCGCTTTACAGTAACAATCTGACAGATGGCGAAGAGATGGTGCGGGAGCGACAAGATAACAGAGAAAGATGAGGGTGCCGGCGAGCCCCTAAATGTTGAAGGGTTCCCTCTCGTAAGCTCATACTAAGCCGGAATGTAAACAGAACAAGCTTGCGGCTATTAATCGACTATAGCCGACGACATCTCAAATTGCAAATTTTAACATCGGCCAAAAACCATAACGACTGGATTAGAACCGACTCAAAAGAGATCGCTGCCCTTGAGTTAAATAAATTAGATCCATGACAGCACAGGCAATTGCAAAACAATACTTCGCCGCGTTCACCTCGGCGCAACTTGAATGCTGACGAAAGGACAATCGACCCGAGCAAAATTAATTTCGAGCCGAATCAATGGAGACCCATTAATTTTAATTATTTAATTCGTCCTGTATCTCCGCTAAACCGCTGAAATAGGGCTGTGAGCAGTAGCGGGTGTTTCTTATGATGTATTTAGTGCTAACAGGGTGTTGCCACCCACATAATGTGTCGGTGGAAAATTAGTGAACTGATTTACATCTAAATCTAGTAGTGCATACCCTTTAATAGGACCATAGTGAGTTAAATAACGACCCCTACTCTCCATTAGCATTCAACCCGTATCGTAACGCCACTTATTGATCAAATCCCGCGCTTAATGAGCCCAACACCTATTTTTGCAACCTCAATTATTTCCGGCAACCCGTTTTGTTTATCGCAAAAATTCCAACAATGCTCGCTAGAACCCATAATAAGACGTTATGGACGTATAACTGGTGGCGCTTACGAAACCCTTCCTGTAGTGGGATCCTCGAAAAAGCGATAGCGATCGAGTCTAAGCGACCGAAAACGTTTGCTTTGGCTAGATATCAGCCGAGTCGCTATGGATTTCCATCGGTTAAACAGAGAGTTCCAAGAGGCTATCGCTTTTTTTCGAAGGTGCATCCCTATGAATTACATTGGTAGATGACGGCTTAGGGGCTGGATTTTCAGATATTTTCAGGTACAAGTGGAAGGGTTATAGCCTCCGGCACCCAAGTTTACCTGGTTTTGGTAGAAACCGTTTCTACAACTCCAAAGGTGCTGCTTTAAAAGCGATTCTTCGGATATTGCATATTTATCGTTATTTGGAGATTAACAAGGGGTCTTTAAATAATCTTTATCTTGTTGTTCATAATATGTACCAATATTATTACTTTTGTAGGTAAAAAATAACAATTTTCATTTTCGAAACCACTTTTAAATGTTCTCTAGATTATTTGAATTTCTTCTTCAAAACGTGCTTGCAAATTTTACAAAATCTTAATCTCAACAAACATTTTAAATATTTCCTTGAATAAACGTTATATCCCAGTCAACTTGGACATTTGTAATTACATTCAGAAAAAATATCTGTAAACAAAAGTCCTAAGTAGGTACAATCGTACAATAAAGTATGTTTATATACCAAAATAGTATCCTCCACAAATTTTGTTACATTTATAATAATTTGTTGGATTCATAATTTACAGTAGCTTATATTCTAAGGCCCAGTATTTCAGTCTCGGTTTAACTAAACTGCAGTTTAAACTTTGTTGATTTTTATTGTTACGACAATGGTTTCCATAGATATTAACCAGAGGTTCAGGTAAACTTGGTTTAAACTGAGACTGAAATACTGAGCCTATTTACTCTGTCAGATTGAAACGCGAGTTTGAATCCATACGCATATCTCAATTTTTGTATAGAGTGTCCCGGAATAACTGTTATAAACTTGAGAGGCGGATATAAAATCAAAAAATTAAACGGCTTTTCTTAATAAACATGTTCTCGAAAACAGTTGATAACGGAGGAAGAGTTCTTGAAAATTGTCGTAACTCTTGACTCTTATGATCAATTTTCCCGAATGTTTGCACATGTAGGTACTACTGAATTAAGTTATCATGTATCGTTGGTATCCATTTTGATGAAAATCGCACGACACCGAAAAGTAGCCAATAGAAAAATAGAATTTGATGTCGTTTCTATGACAATGTAAAAATTTCCTGGAAATTTTTGCACCTTGCATGAAATTAATAAGTGGAAATTATTTCAGCCAATCAAAATCATTTATTCATTAATAATGACATCATAATGATATAATGGACCAATGTCTCTGTCGTTGCGATTTTCACTTATAATATCCCTAGTGCATTGATTATTTCCGGAAATTTTATTCTCATGCATGTTCCACTCGAGCTAATTAATACGTTTTAAAAATGCATTCGAAAAAATAAGACTTGTGGTCCACGAGGTTTACGTTCACGATACTTACGTTAAGTTGTTTGAAAATTCAGTCTTTTCACCTTAACAAATTGCTGAAAAATGATTGGTTTCGCATTTTTGAAAAGATCCTCCCCTAAACCCCTTCCCTCCAAAGCGACCGAAATCGTAAAGATAGCGACTCGATCGCAATGGCTTTTTCCAGGATCCCTACACTGTATAGGCTTTACATCGACTACGCCTTACTACTCCAAGCAGCCAAGCACGCAGTGAATCCCACTCCTGATCTGTTTAGAAGGATTTAAACCAGAGAAAAAATGTCGAACCCGGCGGGATTTGAACTCGCGTTCATTCCCGTACAGGCCTGCCGATCTTCCCATCGAGCCACGGAACGACCTCCTTCTCTAATTTTAAACCTTCCACATCTCTACACAAGTGACGTCATCTCCCATGACTCACGATTGTAACATTAGGTAGTTTGAAAACTTTTTACCTTAACAAATTGCTGAAAAGTGATTGGTTTCGCATTTTTGAAAAGATCCTCCCCTAAACCCCTTCCCTCCAAAGCGATCGATATCGTAAAGATAGCGACTCGATCGCTATTGCTTTTCCGAGGATCCCACTAGTGATGTGATAATGTACTCGAGAATCTTTTGAAATAGTGATTAATCCAAGCGTAATCATGAAATTATGCATCAGCTGCGGGGTACATTTGTCACGATAAATTAGGGCGAATTTGAGACGCCTATAAATATTTATGCAATTGTAATTTTAAAGTGTGAAGCGAGGAAATAGTTACATCTCCATGATTGAAACTCTGGTGATTACAAAATAATACTTTGACGCTATGTTAGAAAATTTTTAGTTTCTTGATTGTTCAGTGACCCCTTAACGCTCTTGAGGACCCCAATAATGCGGTTCTGCCGTCCATGGGACTATTTGTAATTCCAAACGATCGTCACGAACCTTATTTTGACGGAACGATTTTACATGACCATAAAGACGAGACGTGCAATAATTCCACCTTAAACTTCCAGCGGAGACATGGCCACTTTAATAGTCAACGCGCAGTTAAACCACAGAAACGTTTATAGCAAGTTTTGTAATTAAAAAACGGCACGTTTTTTCGCTACCGATTTAAATAATGAACCCCATTTAACAAAACGGCGAACTTTTTAGAAGCGTACTTGTACCCTCTCGAGCTCGCTTGTTGAGGATGTTCCCAATAATACGAAATAGTGGGAGAGGCCGTGTAATGAGCACGGGACTGGGAATTAATTAATATTTAAACATGCATTTTAAAGAGTGTCCTTGTAACATGGAAACCTGCGGTGAAGCTAATAAATTTTAATACCTGGACAAGACGCCCTGAAAAGTCCGTACCTAAACAAGTAGTTGTAAAAGAATAATTACAAAGCTCGGCGAGCTTTCATTGGTTTTATTTCTCAACTTGCCAACAGTTAGGAGAAAAAAGCTAAATCTACCCAAAGATAGTTCTAAACTTTCAACAATTTGTAACCAATTCTTCAACGTTCAGTTTTGTATTGATTTCAACTCAATACCATGACCGGCCACAGTAAAACAAGTAAAATACCTCCAGGCTTAGAGAGTTTGTATAAAGTCAAACAGACAAATTTCGATTTTGGCATTTGACTACAATCATAAATCGACCTGATGCGAAATAACAAAGCGGCCAATCGGGGCCGAGTTTCGGGGGGTTATCAAGATAATTTCCATAGCTTTCCAAAAAAAATCGTCGTTTGTTCAAAAACCTATTGCGGTTGTTTGTGGCACAACTAATGCAAATTCCGGGTTTTGGCGAGATTTAAAATCTATTGAGCTAACGCTTAACTGCGTTAAGGGGGCCCTCCTCGGGCTCTATTTTCGTTCGCAATCGCTAAACGGCGCTAGTGTTGAGTTTCGAATGATAAATAAATGTTACCGCCCAGAACTATCAAGGTACCACCCCCCAGCGGACGAGGAGCTTCCAGCCCAGCGAGTTTTATTAGATCCTTCCGAGAAAGTCGGCCAGCTTAAAATGCTTGTATTTAGGCAGTTTCCATCGGTGGAACGAAATGACCGTAAATAAAATTATGACAGCTCTTGTAAAGTAGTTTCTAGCAACGTTTCTTGAAATGCCTCAATGCGTGTGCAGGCTAAATAATGCTGCTTGTTGGTTTGACTTGAACTTTTATTCGACGGTCAAATATTGACACTCGTTACGCGGTGACTAAGTCCAAGTAACCGTCCCTACTTATACAAATCAATTTATACTAAACACTAAACTTAAAACTACCTTAAAATTGATCGCACAAAGGTGGAAGCAGATGGGGGTGCTGTAATTATTGGCAAACGAACGAAAAAAGTTCTGTTTCTTGGAATCCGGAACAAATATTGCTCAATCTGCGCATTAGCCGGCAATAAGAACAAGGAACCTAAGAACCATGTTTGCTTCAAAAATTGGGCCGAATCTTCATCAGCCATGGAAGCGGATATTGTGGTGGAGGGCTTTATAAATAGCTTTTAAACTATATATGTGTATGCTTATACAAATATATATGATTATAGGTAACTAAGGAAGAACATCTTTCTATAGCAAGTAAAACAGTGGGCCAGTTTAGCAATATGTACTATAAAACCAAAAGAAGAGACCGACTTACAGCATCTCTTTTTGGAAATGTATGTAAAAGAAAAGATGCGACTCCCTGCTCCTCGTTAGTAAAGTCAATTTTATATAATAAAGTAGTAACGACAAACGCGATGGAGTATGGGAAAATTAATGAAAAGGTGGCCAGAGAAGAATTTGAAAAAACTGCTTCTCTGAAGGTAGAGGAATCTGGTCTCTTTATTGATATCGACCATGGCTTCTTAGGAGCTTCTTATTAAATTTTAGAAACTTTAATTTAATTTTTAGGTCCAGGGCCAGCTTCACATTGCACAGAAAGACACCTGTTACTTCATAGTCTTTGTGAAGAAGGGAATGGAGTTGTTTGTAGAAAAAATAGAGAGGGACGACGACTTCTGGGAAACTAAAATGCTTCCAAAACTTTCCAGATTTTATCGGGAATGCGTACTTCCCGAAATTATCATTCGGAATGTGCGGAAGGGTTTGTCATGTCGAGATCCCCCTTATATTTTAGAAGCTCAGGCAAGGGCAGCCCACGAGAAAAAAAAATAAAAAATAAAACTCTATAACACTGACTTTTTTTACCTTTAGTCCATCATTATCCAGTATTTTCCAACAAGCACGCTTTACACTAGCTTCAACTGAGCTCTCCCACTGAAAATGCAATTTTAATTTTGTTGGCGCTCGCTGCGGCCAGACCGCTCGTCGTAGAAACAAACGTTACGAATAAAATTTTAAGAAAATTTAATCTACTTCCTTTGGGAATATGAAAGTTTTTTACAAATAGTTGATACTTTTTGAGTTATAAGCCAGAATACGCCAAGTTACCTTTTTTACCATTTTTTAAATGTTCCGTCATGGGTAGAAAGTCAGCGTGGTGAACACAATAGGCGATTTATATTGCAAATATTATTCATATGTACATGTTTCAAGAGTTGAAAGAAGCTATTAGCGTCTATTAGGTGCCGGCCAAAATAGCTGCTTGGACCCTCTGAGTGATCCGCAAACAAAGAAGCATACCTGGGTGCCGCAACACCCACTCCTCAATGCAACTTCACCCCATTGGCCGGGGCAGTTATTTACAAGATCTGAGGACCAGCGAAGGACGGCCCACGAGAATTTCGCAAAATACGGAAACTTAATTTTTAAAATCCAAGAAAACTAACTGTCCATTTAATTTTATTCTTTCACCTCTATGATGTACGTCAACTAACTTACCATTTAAGCATTTTTCTAAAAAATGTTAATTTTTTAAATAACATTAACAATAATACATATTTTACACTGAAACTTCTTCAATCGTTGTAGAATTATTGCATAAATCTGTATACCAAATTTTATTTAAATCGGTCAAGTGGTTTCGCCAATTTTTAAAAATGCAGTTTTACATAGGGAATCATACGACAAGCCTAGCCTTAATCCAGGGACGTTCATGAAGGTGCGAGTCGAATAAGATAATAAAGCCTCGCAACAAAGTTATCCTGAACTGTTTGTTATCTCAACGGGAACGCAAATTTGAAAGTTAGTTAATATTTATTTTAATTATTAAATCATCCGTGTTCCGAAATTTCTCGCACCTCAACGTTGCCAACACTGTTGAATTGTAGGCAAACATAGAAGGTAATTATACAGCGTATGAACATGCTAATGTTGCCGTGTAATTTATCCCGACATGTAAATACACGGTAAATTATTTATACTTAACTTGCGAGGTATCCTTGTCGTGTAAATGAAAATAGTAATTCCAAGACTTTGCAACTTTAAACCTCTCAGGTCTGAAGAAAAAGAAAAACTACAATATTGTTAGTCATATCACAAACAAAGCAATGAATAAAGTCGCGACAATTTTTCTTGAAGATTGAGACAACTATTCGAGATCAAAAAGAACGCCGGAGAAGTTCCAATTCAACTCTAGCGTTTATTAAAATTCTTATCAACAGTAACAAATTGAGCCGCAACTTTCTTCTTGATTTTTATTTAGCTGGAACTTAATTATCCGTAACTGTATTTATTTTAGATGTGAAAGCGGAAGTGAAGCGGAAAAAGGATGGAGTTTAGTACATAATCAGACAGGGGTTGACGCCGTTAATTCGGCAAACTCACAAATTTATAAAAAGTTTTCAAACACAACCCGGAACTCTGTGGCGTTGTCGTAAACTACTCGCCCACCATCGCTTATTGCTCAACTAATTTATAGCTGACGAACGCCATTGGGTAACTATCCGGAAACGAAAGTCTTCCACAACTTGCCACTCTAAACACGGAGCCCGTGAGACTGTTTACACTAATTTGTTGATTTTTAATTTTGGAAAGAATTAGAGCTGGGCCAATACCGGTTTTTCCGATACCGATTCTCAGATTTTCGATACCGATACTGCTGATACTACATCGGAATTTAAAAATTAATAATTAATGTTTCAAAATCGTTCAGAGTAATTTTTATTGTTTTATTTATTAGTGTTAATCTCTTTCTTGTAGAGTTTGGTTTGATTTAGTCGGATCAACGCGTTGGGCTAAAATAACATATCTTTATTAGAAATGTTGAAAAAGGAAAGAAATAGTAAGGAATACATAATTTTTGGTATAATTTAATTCACTTCAGTTTAAATTGCGCAGATTCATATTACGAGTACCTACATTTGGTATTTATGATTTATTTATTATATTGAATTAAAAATTAAATTAATGACTACTTATCTGCAGCTGTTTTTTTCTTATGTTCAAGACATCTCTTCAAATGCCAGTGCAAGTGCAAATTTGAAGTAATGCATGACTTGTTCGATTCCCCACCTCTTGCATAAGTTTTCTTGCAATAATTGCAAGTAACCAGGTTATTGGCCGTCGTTTTTGAAAAATGATTCCTAACAGTAGAGGACGACATGGCTTAAATTTTAAATTAAACCTATTAGTTATGGGACTGCTCTCGTTAACAATAGGTACTAAAGATCGCACGTGCAAGGGGTAAGAGCAAAAAATCTTCGTCGCCGCGCTAGCGCACGTAAAAATATTCGCGTCCCATTGGTCCAATCGCAATAAAACTCATTTCACAGAACTCCGATACTTTCCGATATAACTATCGGTAATTTCTTGGTATCGGAAGTATCGGAAAATAAGTATTGGCCGATACCGATACTCAGTATCGGTATCGGTCCACTTCTAGAAAAAATACAATTACAGGCATCGGATAAATAAATCGAAACCAAAAATTGAGGCCGCAGCACGAATTTCTTTGATGTTGCCCGGCAAAACAAGCGGAACTTCTAGAGTTAGAGTTGCATCAAATGTTTTAATAGCCGTCTGAATGGAATTTTTTTTAGGTATTTTAGAAATAAATTAACATTACTTTATCTTTCTTAGTAAATTTTTTACGAATTATTATATTAGGATTTTCACCCGGCGCCTCCGCCATTTGTCGCAGCATCATATTCTTGACGCTATTAGTTACTACATTTGCTCAGCCCAATATTTACGAGCCAGGAAAACACTAATGGACAGTTGCGTTATTATCATGCTTTATTAGAGGCAATAAATTTAAAACATTTAAAACATTATTTCTCAGCTGTTAAATTGGCAATAATTTGCTACATGGGTAGTGGGAATTTTTTGAGGGTTTCCTAAAATTTGTTTGAAAGAAAAGAAGAGAGCTAAAGTGTCTCAAATCGGGCGCACCTGAGAAGAACAAACAGTTTAAAAGCGCTGCCTTAGCTGCAAGTTACTTTTTAATTACAGTTGAAGTTTTTAAGGTGGCGAAGTAACCGAAAGGCATGGGTGAATTCGTGTTTTTAGGTCAAACTCGCTACCTCATAAATAAACTTATTAAGCGTCGATATTGCACCGTCGCCGGATCTAATTATTTGGAAGTGTTTTTGTGTGCGAAATTTTTATTGTTGTTTTGGGGAGTTAGAGTTTCGACCAACTTAAATTAATCAGTAAATGTATTGGTATAGTTTATTTAATTTATCGGTGAAGTTTAGGCAGTTAATCATATTGGCAGAGAGGATTATCTAGTGAAATCCTAGTGATCAGAGAACGAGGAGCCTGATACAATTTAGATCAAACGTCACTTTGTTTGATCATATAATTTTGCCTGTTTATTGTAATCTTGAAATTTTATTTAAGGAACGTGGCATGAATTGCAAATGCCAGAACAGTTAAGATTGAATCGAGAGGCAAACCGCTGGGTATTTCTGTTGTACAGGTTTGGGGATGTCCGGGAAGGTCTGGAGATGTCCGCGGATATCTAGAGATGTTCGGGGATGTGCAGGGATGTGTTGCGTATTGGGGATGTCCGGGATGTCTTGGAGATGTCCTAGGGATGTCCTGAGCATGTACGAGAAATATTTTTAAAATTTGTAAAGGTTGCAGTATCACGCAAGCGCAAACGCATGCGTGTGAATTTAATGCGCAGTTTATATTTTTAGGCTAGATTATGTTATGTTTCCAAGTTTATTTTAATAACAGTAACAACAATTGAACAACAATACTAATTGCAACGGTGATTTACTGCATTTCGTATTATTAGCAGAGTTAAGGATTGCCGGTAATAAAAATAACGGAAAATTCTCAAAATACTTTTATTTAAAGTGTTCACACGACCACGGTGGCATAGCGACTAGTTGCATGGTTAAAAATTACAGATCGACTTTTGTTTTTATGACTTCATCGGCTAGTCGGACGCCTTTGCCCGTTAGTTATGGTTTTGCTGTCTACACAGAAAACCCTAAATGTCACGTAGCCAACGATACATGTTTTGTCCTTATTTATTTAAGTATGTTAAGACATATTTCATATAATATAATAATGGATCAGTTGAATTCTTAAAACGTTGTAATTTCTAGTTTACTAAATTATAATATGGCTCATATAGAGGATTGCTTTGATGAAGTTCAAATTCAATTACATATCGTCATTCCGGTCTCTGTTCCGGGCTCTTAAATTCAATAGGTTTGATAATGGCCAATTACTTGCTAATTTATCTGAAATGAATATATTGAAGAGATGGAAAGGTTTACAAAAGAAGTAATGCCCTCTTTGATTCCCGAAAATCAGCATAAAGATTTCTTTGGCATTTTCCACTTAAAACCAATTACAGCAGACTCAATCGAGCTGGGACAATTTCATGGGTTTTTTTATGAAGAGAGATGGTATATTGGACGTATTGAAAAAACCACCAAGGCCAATAATAATACTTTTAGCGTAAGATTTTTGAAACAAATAAGAATAGGGAGTAAATTTTCTTCGTCAAAAAATTCAGACGTCGCAGATGTGGAAAAAGAATTTATATTTTTTGGCCCTGTAATTTTGATTCAATTAGAGCAACCTACCACTTCTTGTGATTAAACTTCGGATGCACTCATTTTTAAATTAGATGGGACCATTTATAGCAATTTAAAAAACCACTGTGTACCTATATGTAAATTACAGTTTAGTTTGGTTACATTTTTGTTATACCGGGTGTTTCAACGAGATCCGCCGGTGGCAAATTGCGTATTTCCAATGGAGTTAAAAGCGGTACCTACTCAAAGATCTTTGCATTACAGAGACCATCATAAAATCTAATGTGGTTACCCGCAAACTGATAACTAGGTAAAGGGCCACAAAGCTGCCATGCTGTCAATCAAAAATCCCTTTAGGGCTGAAATTTAGAAATCCATGTATGTATAATTCAATAACGGCTTGATATAAAAATAATTCAATTACTCGTTATCAATCTTGGAGGTTGTGATCCTGAGCTTGAAGAAAATCAAAGAGATGAAGTAAACATTTCGATATGAAATCGCGATCAAAAGTGAAAACTCACACCGTTTAAAAAAAGAAAAAAACGATAATGTTATCTTATAGTGCATTAATTATAGTTTATTTCTGCTAAATTTCAAATTTTTAACTCCATTGGAAATACGCAATTTGGCACCGGCGGTTCTCGTTGAAACACCTGTACCTATAAGTATATCACAGCCATATCACATTACGTGCGTTTATAGATTATTAAAATACATACAATGGGAAATAAAACTGTTATTACAGCCATACTTAACACCAACGATTGTTCTATTGTTCCATTGTTTTATTGTTCTATTATAATAAAGTTTAAATCACCTACAATAACCCCATTTATATTGGTTTCTCCGTTCTCGTTTAATAGTCAATTATGATTTTAAATTGCCAATTTAAAGGTAAAGTATTTTTTAAATTTAAAAAACATTAAAAAAAAATTTTAATGTAAATTATTGATTCATAAATTGTTAAAATTAAAGAATTTATTATCATTTGGATGGAAATATAAAGTATAATTAATGTAAAAATAATTAAAAAAATTTAATAAGATAATTATTTAAAATTAATTAATAATATTAAATATTAAAAATATAAAAAATATAATAATATTAAAAGTAATAATCAAGTAAATAAAAAAAAATATGAAAATAAGAACAAATTGGAGAGGTCTACACAAACGCATGTTTCAACCCAAAACTCAACATCAGGAAACTGTCCTCTATGATTAGACAATCCTTCAGTTTTTACAAAGAATGTTGAAGATGAGCTTGACTACCATCCCACCAAGTCGTTTGTAGAACACTCAAAAAGGATAACTATCGGTCTTACGCAATCTACATTTCACAAGTTCTTCATCTTGGAGATGGTAATAGACGTGTATTTTTCTGCGTGTTTGTGACTAATTAGCTACAAAACAATTCAAACTTTCTTGATAATGTCATATAATCTGATGAATGCAAAATTCACTAATATCTACAGGAATGTTTAATCGGAACAATGAGCATTTCTGGTCAATTATTGAAAACCCACATCAGTTTTAAGAACGACGACTTCAAATAGGCTTTAGCCTTAATGTATGGGTGGATTTATTGGACGATACAGTAATAGGTCCATACATCTCAATGAGGAAAATTTGAATGCCGATCGGTACTTCAATTTCTTACAAACTTTTTTAACGGACCTTATGGACAACAATATTCTTCTTTGTCACTTAAATGCTACATGGCTCCAGCAAGATGTCGTGCCTCCCCATAATGCTAGAAGGGTTGGGGAATGCTTGTCGGGCATGTTCCCCAATCATGTTATCGCTAATAACGGCGACGTACGCTGACCGGCGCGGTCGCTTGATTTGTCCCTCTTGGACGTCTATTTGTGGAAGGCAACGAAGGACAAAATTTATAATACATGACTAGCTAACCTGAATGAACTTCTTTCAATTTGAACATCTACTGTAATTTTTTCCACCGCTTAATTTCTTTCTATTGTGCTGAATTTTGCTCCAATCTAAATAATACTTTTTTGCAAATATTTTGTTTTGTGGTGACAGAATAAAGAGTAAACTGTCAAAAATTTTGTTAAAGCAAAAAACGTTGTTTTTCTAAAACACACTTATCAAAATTGAAAAATTTTAAAATGGGCGTAGATGTAAAAGAAAAGTATTATGTGTAATACTTCATTGCATTTAGAAAGGGAAACTTAATCAACAAATGCAAAAATCCAAAACGTCTATAAGAAAACCAAAGTTGGATGTTGTAGCTTTTGGTTGTAGGGTGCTACGGAAATTACGGTAACAGATTTAGATTTTTTGATGTGAAAAAGTGCCTTTACAATACCTTAGTTAAAAAGGTCTAGCTATACAATAAAAATTCATGGTGATTTGCATAAGAACCGACACAGCAGGGGCACGTAAGGAAACCTAAAATATGGCGATTATTTAACGTAACTTACTCTTATACTAATGTGACTTTCCACCCCAACTCTTGGCATTTAATTTTAAATTCTATCACGTCACAGACTTCTACTACGTCACTCCTACGTTGACTCGTGTATTTCCGTCGCTATTCGACCGGACTTCGTTTTTACCACCCCTTACATTATGTGATTCTAGTTACTCAAATTCTTGGTAGGCAGCTGTACAACACTCTCAAAAGGAAAAGACATATTTCTGGTTAGTAAGGAGTATATTGTTCTCAAGAACAGAAATTATCGAAATATAACAATCAAAATGAACAATTAGTTCATTTTGTTAGTTCAATTAGTTGTCGCACAACTTAGACTATACCCTATTAATGGTGTAATCATTAGACAACATAAATAAAGACCAAAATCACATTAATAACTACTTCCAACTATTAGGTATCTAAGTAATTCGTGATTCAAAACCGAAAATATCATCAATAAATTCAAACATAAACTCAAATAATGGTAAGTTTCAACAATTTGTTTCTGAAACTCATTCCCAGCCCCAAACAAGGTTTACAAGATATAACTAGGTGAACAACCCTTTCATCGGGAGATTGCTAATATTAAGTTAAAATAAGTTGAGCCTGCGCTGACTTTTACTCTAAGATGTAAACTACGCTCTCTCAACCACAGTAGGTGTAAACAAACATAAATGATACACGACAATAGTAGTAGATATTTCTGGTAAATTAGTCAAGACAACCAACCCGCTACCCGGCCAATTATACGTTACAAGCCAAAATGCTCCAATGCTACAAGGCGATGTTACTCAAAAATAATACAAAATTATATCAGGGTCCTGTTAATGCTTAGTAAGTCAATATAGTTCAGTGTGCTACGTATAAATAATTAGATAATTATTTTCTCGTTAGCAGTATAACATGTTTATCAGCAAGATAAAGTACTAAATAGATAAAAAATTTTAACCAGTGGCATCCCAATTAATGTTACCTTGATTATTTTAAATTAAAAAATAATACGCCACTATTTTTTCCATAAACAAAAATTATTTATCAGTAAAAAAATAAAAAACAGTTATTTGTATGTCCTTAAACTAAAACCATTATATTAAAATTCTCTGTATAGTAGGCTGTATGTTGAATTATTTTGTTTTACAAAATTGTTATTTATTTTTTAAGAGTTAATTACAATTATTAACTAATTTAATTAGAAATAATTTTTATGGTTAGTCGCCCTGTATATCAAAAATTAAGCGAAAACGGAAGTATGTTAATTAAGACTTTTTGTCTTAAAATTATGCATAAATTAACCCCCTTCAATATTGACTTAGTAAGTCCATATGGTCCAGTGTGCTACGTATAAATAATTAGATAATTATTTTCTTGCTAGCAGTATAACAATATGTATATGTTACGGCTAATAACAGAAATCGGCTAATGTGGACATTAACCGGCTAATGTCGATATTAGCCAAAGTAAGTGTTTAATGTGCGCAAGAAATAACACAAAATTTTATTTTTGGATATTAACCGGCCAATGTCAAGATTAGTCGGAAAATAGTGGCTAATATGCAAAATTTATAGATGTAGATGTGCTAGGGCAAGAAAAATAAGAGTAAAAGTAAAAGTGGTTTGCACAAAAAAAGATATTGATTTCCGTAATATATAAATGTTAAGGAATACTTTGCTGTAATTGGTTTTTTGAAATTCCAGAATTCGGTAAAGTAAACAATGACCCGCCCCGTGGTTTATATCCTATGGTATCCTATGGTAAAAAAGTAATAGATTTTTAAACGTGCTATTAAAAAAAAATTACAGGGCCCTGAACTGACCTTCTAAGACATTAGCCATACAAACTAGGCCAATGTCGACAATAGCCGATTAAAGTGCAAATAGCGAAAGCTGTTAGAGATCATCTATCATTAGCTGATTGCCCCGGTTATTGTTGACATTAGCCGGCTAATCTTAACATCAGCCAGCTATCGGATATCAGCCGTAACATATACATGTAATGCTCTTTATCAGCAAGATAAAAAGTAAAATACATTTAAATTTTCTTAAAAGGATTTTTTTATAGTTTAGATAAGTTTGCGTTTTTTTAAGAATAAATTCAATTAAATTATTTTTTATATATATAAATACAGGTCGAAAAAGATTTTTGTTTTTTTTTTTGTTCAATAGCTCCGAATCTACATTAGATATATTTATTAAGCTTGGTAGATGTAAACTAGGTGTAGAGATACAACTTTTGCAAAAAACGAATTTTCAGTTTTAACCAGTGACATCCCAATTAATGTCACCTTGATTATTTTAAATGAAAAAAATGATATGCCACTGTTTTTTTATAAACAAAATTATTTTATTAATTGTGCTTCATTTTGTAATAAAAAATATCTTTTGAATATTTTTCGTATCTTGAAGTGTTTATCAGTAAAAAAATAAAAACAGTTATTTGCATGTCTCTTCTAAATTAAAAGCAGGATATTAAAATTCTCTACAATTCTGTAGGCTATGGTTGTTGAATTATTTTGTTTTACAAAATTGTTATTAATTTTTTAAGAGTTAATTACAATTATTAACTAATTTAATTAGAAATAATTTTTATGGTAAGTCGCCCTGTATATCAAAAATTAAGCGAAAACGGAAGTATGTTTATTTAGACTTTTAATCTTAAAATCATACCCAAAAACCCCCTTCAATATTGACTTTTATTTGACATTGATTTTTTGAATGTTTCTTCTTGAATCCGTTAGGTATTTGTGGTAGGTGACTAAAATCGTTCATTGCTACATCTCATTAATTTCTTTAATGCAAAATTAATTGTCATAAATGTTATAAGCATTATTCTCATTTAGTTCATTTAATATCCAATAAGATCTTAAATTGGGACGTTTATAGACAATAGATTGATGTAAACATAAAATGCTCTCTTCTTTTTTAATTTTTGTTTGCTTGCGGAGTAACAATTCTAGCAACAATAGGCCCAAAATTAAAAAAAAAATGGTGTAAGTGTAGACCTTTGAATAAAAAAGTAAGCTAATTTTTTTCAAAATGTGTTAATCTTTGTATAGTTATTCTTTTTTTCCTGACAAATGTCGAAACACATTGGAGATAAAATGTCTGCGACCGTGGTGTTCAAAATTCCTTTTTACAACCCTACTTGAGCGGGCTGGGTTGGCAATCACCGAGTCGTCGATGCGGTACCAAACCTTCGACCGTAAACCGTGCAACAAATGTTGCCTTCTTTAAGGGGTCACCCAATCGGTTGTTACAACTTTTCAACTTTTCCATAAGTTTCCTAGGCATTTATATTTTCACACATAAATTTAACTCAAATTGGTACATAAAGCAAATTGCAGCGCAACTTGAAATACAATAGAAAAATAGTAAATTAGTAAATTTTCTATATTCCGTAGTGTTTGCTCAGGTATTTGCGACATGTTTGGAACCGCTGATCGCCTTCCGCGCGTGAAATGTTGTCGGTCTTGGTCCGTCTGCTTGCGATGAAAGTCGCCAGGCGTCGCGCCGCGCTGTCTCGGTAGATGTCACAGATGTTGTTGTTGACTGTTCGGGGGTACAGTGGTTTTCACCCTCGTGGCTTTTAGGACTGTCTTTTAGGAGCCACAATTTGCACTGAAGTTAACACGACAAAAAGTAGGAGATTTGAGCACTCTCACACCACCTCGGTAAGTTTTGGCGATTTTGCTCAAAACTGACGAATTCTGAGTTTTAGCGACAAACCCGATGAAAACACGAATAGGACAATTCAATATACACTGGCTTTACTTTTGCACTAGCCAAAAATACTGGGAAATTTGCAAATCGCGGCTTTTCAGTTTGGAAATGTTTGAAGGACTTTGGGCAGCGATTCTGCTATCGCATCTTGACTATCTTTGTTATATAACCCCTTTCCCTCTTGTGACGCGTTGGTGGTGGCCTCCAGAAGCCTGCTTTCGCGACTTGATGATGTCATTCCTGTCTGGGTTTGTTTGGTGAGTGTCTGGGGTAGTTTTTTTTGCAAATGGCTAATCTCAACTTCTTTATAGTTTGTAACTTGGGTAGTTTGATCTTCTGCATCGGCTAGTGGTAAAACCTCCCTAATCGTGCTACCCCTTGTATGGAAAACAGGGTGTTTTACTGTGATTTCAAAATGACGCAATTTTGGAATTGTTGTTGGTGCAAGTTCTCCAGGGATTTCTAAAGGTTATGACGTTGTCTCTTCTCCTTGGCGCATTTCAAGTATATGGAGATGAAAGTACGTCTGGTCCCTTCAGAGGTTAGAGCATTTTACAACTTTGTTTTGCAGTATTGGGGATGTCTCATAGGTGACTGTGCCAATCAGCCTGGATGTCGCGTCCTGATGACTTGATGATATAGTCGTCTCCCTGACATACATAGTTGTCGTTGATTGCGTCAAAGGTCCGCCGCTTCAAGTGCCCTTGGTTGCTAATAATTGCTCCATCCCCTTGATCCGTCATCCTGGCTGTTTGTTTACTTGGCTGTCGTAGTCGGGTTCCGAACCGATCCTGACAGTTGGCACATTACAGGGACCTGTAAGGAATTCACCTCTGACGGATCAATGAAAAATTATACTTTGTCAATATAAATATATTTAAGATAAACAATTACTATCTATAACAACTTTAGGCTGTTGATCTGGCAATAAATTAAATTTAAAAAAAGTGATTTACAAATAATGGGTGGTATTTAACAGTCTATCAAATTTACTCAATATTTTCATACAAAAAGATACTTTATTTCCTAAAAATACTAAATGCTTACCAAAATTAAGAAAATACATAATCTTAGAGCGACAACCAAATATTGACATAATGCTATCCTCTTCGTAGAAATAACTTTTGTCGACTATAAATGCTAAATGTTCACCAAATTTTATTCTGCAATTAATTCTAACATAGTACCCAGATATTTAATTGTGACAGTGTCTTATATTATTTAGCAGTTAAAAACACTATTTGTTGATCAAAAATACACAAGCAATAAAATGTTGTGCAAATGATAAATAATTTTATGCAAAATTATAGATGCAGATGTGCTAGGGCAAGGAAAATAAGAGTAAAAATTGAAGTGGTTTGCACAAAAAAAGATACTGATTTCTATAATATATGAATGTAACGAAATGCTTTGCTGTAATTGGATTTTTAAAAATCCAGAAGTGAGTGGAGTAAACAATGACCAAGTTTTTTTGAGAAATACTAAATATAAATGGATAGCGCGAATATTTATTATGTACAGTACGGACGCGTAACTTGAGCGTTTTAAATTTGGTGAACATTTAGTAAAATCGATAGACATATGGAATTTAAAATGTAAGCAATTTAACCAGCTTCATACTAACGTAATTTTGTTTTTTCGAACAGGCCTTTGCGTGGTTCAGTGATTTATTAGTAGAACACGCTGAAATATTTTGGTCCTTGTTTGCTGTCGACATGGACAGAGTTCTCGCTGAGCAACCAGCGGACACTTGGGATTCCTTCCCGCTCTTTCAGATACTTAACGATTACCTTAGAACTGATGGTAAGTCGGGGCCGAGTTGAAACCTCTCAACTTTGAGTTCGAACCGCCCCAATAGCGTTAATTTCCAGACAATTTAAAAAATGGGCGATTCCACCAGCACCTGAGAGACACTTTCGCGCCGCTCGTCGTGCGCTACGTAGACCTAATGGAATCTTCGATAGCTCAATCAATTCACAAAGGTTTCGAGAAAGAGCGATGGGAAGTTAAAGGGTAACGACGTGACTCAGTTAAAGGGAGTTTTAAATTGTGGCATTTTTTTAGCAACGGATGCGCGACTTCTAAGATCTATTCACGAAACTGGACGCTCTTCAGAGCTTCATCAGGGACCTGCATTGGCCTAACGCCGAATTCCGATAACATCTCGAGCAACGCTTGAAATTGAAGGCTTGTTGATATGATCAAATCGTGCATTCAAAGAACCGAAACTGCTTTTCAACAGTGATGGTTGAAGAAATCTGTCACCTTTATCTCGACCGATTACATAATCCCTTCGGAGATGTGCGCAATGGTTAACGTTATTTTGGACGCTCAGAATCAATCTTTCAAGCTTTGCGCTGTTGATGGCATCGATGTTGTACGTATAACGGTTTTTTTTTTTTAAAAGATTGATAGTTACTTTCAGCAACATGAATCAGGGCATGATCAGAGCAAACTTATGTCGGTGTTGGACGCGACTCTGTCGAAACTTTCAAGATACGACGAAGGGAGCTTGATAGGATCAATTCTGAGTTTTACTGTTAGTTTTGTTGATTGATGTAAAGAACAAATTATAATTAAAACAAAGTTTTTAGAACGTTTCTGCCAGGCAGAAGGGTTTGTTGTTTTCTTGAATCTGCATGGTTGATGATTGATGTTGGTTCTTGCAGTGGATCTGAAGTTTTGGACGAAGAGGGTGATAACAGACATAAAACCAAGGTTACCAATATGGAGAGTTTGGGTGGTGAAGATGGAAATTATGTATCCAACATTGGAAATATGGTAGCTGGAAGAGTAGGAAATATTTTTGTGAAAGGTTTAGGGGGAATAAGTACTAAATTCGGTGGGGGAACCAGCAGTTGGTTTTAGGCGAGCAAGTTTTATAATACCTAGCTTATATTTTCTCACATGAGTTATATTAATGATGGCACTGGCCTGATATTGTGATGGTCCGTTTTGTAACTTTAAATAGGTACCTACATATGAAATAATTTCAAAGCAATTTTAGTAAACTTTTGTACTGTGTGTTGACATTTGTTGATTATGCGTTCTATACAATTAACATTGCTCTTAATCCATTAATAAGCACTATAATACTTCTTATTTGCTACCATTGTATAGATTATCCAATTATACATATACTTTAGTTATGTGTATCAAAGTGCCGTTAAGGCGCTACATTAAACGTTATAAGTCTTCAGAAACACACCATTTTAATTGGTACAATAATTAATTGGCTACTGCGCTGGACTTATATTTACAATAAAATTAAGTACTTAATTTACCATCACTTGTGGTCGAATTTTTCCCGCCCAAACGATAAAAGATTTGAATTTGAGCTTCCGAGGATATGATTGAACCATTAAGACCTACTTTTCAAAAAATTTTGAAGTTTTTTGGCCCATCCCGTGCTTGTCTACACGGTGATTCATTCCAAATTGGAAAAAAGTTGACAATAAAGCTGCAACTTTTTTTATACCGTTGTACGCAGAAAATTTTTCAGATTACGGCTGTGGTGGTCCAGATTTTGAGCTACTACATTTTATTGTTACTTAAAGTTATAGATTACTGAACAACACTAAATATTATGTAAAGTCTTTTTGACCAAGACCGAATTTTACTTTGTAGTTACTTTGTAACTAATTTCATGCTCTTATAGTCTAGTGGATACTTAGGGCACTTCAACTAGCGCTTTTGGCCTACAATGTATTTAATTCCACTTAGAGTTTTGCGCACGAGATGCTGTGGCGTAATCACTTGACTAAGAGATACGTCATAAGTAGCCCTCATATATATTACAACCTCGCCCAGATTTGGGGAATTCAATCGAATTAGATCAGATTAATCGTTACTGTTAAATTGTGTGAGGCTGTTACTCCTCCAGGTTCAGTATTGTGCGTACCTGCTACTCTCGAAATGGTGAGCTCTATTGCCAAAGTCTCTCTCCCTATTGTTGCAGTTTAATTTGTTTATCGTTTGACTCAATATTGTTTTTCTTTATGCTGTACCTTAACCGACTTAATACAAGTAATTTTTTTTTTGACATTTAATATTATTGCATTATTGCCCAACACCCGCCCATGCTCAAATGAACCCCAATGTGCGGTGGTCCTCAACGGCCAACCTGAGAGAGGGCCACGACACGGCGGTCTCTTCAGAATTTCGAAGATTTGATTTCTGGGGCTGTAGTATTTTGTTCAAAATTATCTGAGGCAAGGGAGGTATTCCATGAATCAACTTGGCTGTTGCATTTTTACGAAATACTACGGCCCCAGAAATCAAAATATCGAAATTCTGAAAAGACCGCCGTAATCTGAAAAATTTTCTGCGTACAACGGTATAAAAAAAGTTGCAGCTTTATTGTCAACTTTTTTACAATTTTGAATGAATCACTGTGTAGGCGCGTACAAGGTGGGCCAAAAAAATTCAAATTTTTTTGAAAAGTAGGTCTTAATGATTCGATCATATCCTCGGAACCTCAAATTCAAATCTTTTATCGTTTGGACGGGAAAAATTCGACCATAAGTAATGGTCCACCCGGTATATACTTAGCTATACATTAAATTTCAAATTACTGTAAGTAACAAACTCGACACGTTTTAGATCATAATTTTTTAATACATATCAAACAAAATTGTTTTGATATTTTTATAGAAGTATACACCGTTGTGGTGGCCCGCATTTTGAGCTACTAAATATCATTGTTACCTAAAGTTATGGATTACTGTACAACACTAAATGTTATGTAAAGTCTTTGTGACCACGACCCAATTTTACTTTGTAACTAATTTCACGCTCTTATATTCTAATGGATATACTTAGGGCACTTCAACTAGCACTTTTGCTCTACAATGTATTGTAACGGTTCATTTTTGGGATGGCTGTATGTTCGCGATTTTGGGGTCTCTCAAAGGTGTCCGTCCTTTCTGTTAATGTTCTTCTCGTTTCTATGGTTTTGGATTGTTATCGGTCCCTTGAGTTGCGATGTTTTCTTTTATGCGTTTTTCGGATATGCTGGCTGATAAACGGCATATTGGTGAGGTATCTCGAGGTGTGTGGGTCGGTGTCTGTGGGGACGAGATTTTGAGGTAAGTTTTGTTTAAAGAGGGTGAGCCCTCTCTCATGCTCGTTTCTCCACAGGTCCATAGCTACCCTTAATTGTCTATTTCGCTTTTTTTGGTTGTAAGAAGCCAATATTTGGTCTTTGAAACCCACCGCCAGTATTCGGAACCACCAACTTTGGGGAATTTATCGGCCGGTCCGGAACGCAGGGCAACGCAAGCCGATATTTAAGATCCAGGACCTGGAGAACCCCTGTCTACTCTTCGTCTTTTTGTCTTCTTCATCTTCATCGTGCCACCCTTGCTATTTTCATCTTTATTCAGCGCCCAGGACGTCATCAGCGGAAGCTCCAGCGATCCCGGCGAGTACCTTGATTTTTGCGTATTTGTGCGGCTTGACAGATTTTTGTAAGACGAGCTCGTTATTCGATTTTGTTGGGTTTAGCCGCGTAATAGTGTATTTCAGCCGGGTATCGCCAGTGACCATCATCATCCGCTAGGCGTCTGACTAACAACTTCTTCACTTCCTAACTTTTATTTGTATCTTCTTTTCTTATGTAATAAAACCACCACGTCTTGTTTAGACACTTATTTATTTTTGCTCAACCTTCCCCTCCGTAACCGTTAGCCGCATGTGGTAGCGTTACAGTATTTAATTCCACTTAAAGTTTTGTGCAAGAGATGCTGTTTCGTAATCACTTGACTGAGAGAAACGTCATAAGTAGCCCTCATATACAGGGTGATTCACGTAGCCCGTGCATTAGAAGTTTTTCAACTTTCAGTTGGATTAGAAATTTGAAACTTGGGAGGCAGTCATAATCAGTTATGCTCATTTTATGTAAAATATTTTGAGCTCTTTAGCTATACAGGATGTGCCAATGTGGTGGTCCAGATTTTGAGCTACTAAATGTCATTGTTACTTAAAGTTATGGATTACTGTACAACACTAAATATTATATAAAGTCTTTGTGACCACGACCGAATTTTACTTTGTAGTTCCTTTGTAACTAATTTTATGCTCTTATATTTTAGTGGATACTTAGGGCACTTCAAGTAGCACTTTTGCTTTACAATGTATTTAATTTCACTTAAAGTTTTGCGCACGAGATGCTGTGGCGTAATCACTTGACTAAGAGATACGTCATAAGTAGCCCTCATATATATTACAACTTCGCCCAGATTTGGGAATCAGATCAATCGTTACTGTTAAATCTTTGGGAGGCTGTTACTTCTCCGGGTTCAGTGTTGTGCGTAATTGCTTCTGACGAAATGGTGAGCTCTGTTGCCAAAGTCTCTCTCCCTATGGTTGCAGTTTAATTTGTTTTATCTTTTATACCATTAATGTTTTATTTCTGCTGTAATTAACCGACTGAATACAAGTAACTTTTTGACATGTAATATTATTGCATTACACCCGCCCATGCTCAAATTAACCCCAATGTGTGGTGGTCGTCAACGGCCAACCTGAGAGGGGACCACGACACCAAAAGCTGTATCAACTTTTTATTTTAAATAGAAATTTATTATTTTTTCTACATGGTTCAATTGGGCTTTCAACTGTGAGTTTTCATAACACTTGTTATGTGAACTTATCTGACAATTTTTGACATTATGTTAATTTATGTGAAAAAAATGGTCGATGTGGTAGCTTACGAAGAAATTCGTATCTGGCAGACTGTTCAGAATTTATGAAAGCCAATTTGTAAAGTACTTAATTTGAAGTTCAGACTAACTTCTGATATCTTAATGGTGGTTCCATTTTGTACCATATGGGCGCAGACAATTTTCAAATATCGCAACCTAAATGGTCAAGAAGTAATTTTTTTCAAATGGCACCTACTGATTTTTTTGCACCATTCGATAGAAAATTGTATTTTGGGATGAGTCACTTAAGCATTCCACCTAACTTCATCCCCTATCAAATTAAAAAATATAATCCAAAAATTTTATCAATCTTTTTCAAGTATGCCATGGAAACAAAAGACAATAGCAACAATCAGCAACAATTTAATTATGAAATGAATACCTTGCTAATTTTATAAAACGACAACAACAAAAACTATCAAGAACCATCCTAACAAAATTTTAATGTTAATGTTGATGACTACATTCTATTAATTTATTTTCAACAGATTGTGGCGAAGTGGTGAAGTATAAACTAAATCTTTTATTTGACCCCAAACATAAAAATCTAATGGGGTAAGGTTTGGAGATAATAAGAGCATTCGACAGTCTTGGTTCCAACGAAATTAGAAGAAGTACACAATCTGTTGAAAATGGATTAATAGAATGTAGTAATTAAAATGGAGCTCACATTGAACATTTACATTAGAATTTTGTTAAGATTGTTCTTGATAGTTTTTGTTGTTGTTGTTTTATAAAATTAGTAAAGTATTTTTAGGGCTCGAGTGCAGGTATGGCATGTGGCATGTGTTGTTCCCCAACCAGGATTCGAACCTGGGTCTCCCAATTGCCGGTTGGTTGCTCTGACCGCTGATTCTTCCCTTGCGAGCCGACCAGTGCGGACGTGCCAAGCGAGACCTACCTGAACTCTGTGCAGTTCAGCATCCACGTGTTCACAAAAGTGTGTTCTCAAACAGTGTTGTTCTTCTCTAAGTGACTTTAAACACATACGAAGTGAAATACAACGAGCGATTACGCAGAAAGCCCAGAAACTCTCACTCCCGCCGTGGTGGAGAACTTAAATGAAAATATAGCCACAAGCAATACTGGATTTATCAAAATCTACCCATCCAAAAGAAAACTGGACGCTCCAATCATGCCCAAGAAACGAAAAAGGTCCCAAACTCAGGAATCCCCTGTGACTCTCAAGAATACGTTCGACATTCTTAATAATGACGAAGCGCTACGTGCCGCCAATCTCGCCATGGACACTGAAGTTATCCCCGAAGCTGAAGTGCCCACTGTAACGATGCCAACCTAATAGTCAGTATTGTGAGTAACCAGAGATAGATCAACATTGACAGTTGACATACTCATCACATGTATTTACCACCAAGCTTAATAAAAGAGTTATCAAACCCCATCCCGATGCTACATGGTGTCAGAAGCGGAATATTTGGACAGTTAAACAATAAACGAATCACAAGGAAACTAAAAACTAATTGCAGGAAAGCTGGTCGAAAATGGAACCTAACCTCAATCCAACGGAAGCATCCGGAGGTTCAGTGTCGGGAATTCGACCCCCAAAAGCACTAAATGTCCTAAACAACACAGCGACAGGTTGGAAAAATTGGTTGCAGCAATTCGATTGGTATGCAATAGCCACCGAACTCGAGAAGAAATCAGGGCCGGTGCAAGCAGCAACGTTTATGGCAATAATAGGGCCAGATGCAATCCAAATATTCAATAATTTCAACCTAACAAGCGTAGAGAAAAAGGACATAAAAGCAATTAAACAAAAGTTTCAGGATTACTTCTGTCCAAAAGCCAATATTTCCTTTGAGAGATACAACTTCTTCAAAGCAGTACAGGAAGGGAGTTTTGAGGAATTCTTGACCACAATAAAGACGCTAGCAGGAACGTGCGATTTCGGAACGTTAAACGACAGTCTCCTCAAAGACAAAATAGTATTCGGAATCTCATCAGAAAAAGTACGAGAGAAGCTGCTGACAGAACAGGATTTAACACTCGACAAGGCAATAGCAATTTGTAAAGCAAGTGAGCAAGCCACGAATCAGTTGAAAGAAATCCAGTCTAGCGAAGTAACGAAACAAATACATGGAATTGCTAATCAAAACAAGAAAATCAAACCGAAAAGCGATGAGTTTGATTGCAAACGTTGCGGCACAAGACACGGTAGAAGAAACTGTCCAGCATATCAACATAAATGCAAGACATGTGACAAGAAGGGTCATTTTGAAGCAAAATGTTTCACAAAAGTAAGGAAACCCAAGAAGATCGTTAACACCGTGAACCAAACAACAGATTCTGAAGAAGAAGAAGAGTTATTCGTGCAAGGAGTAAACAACCAAAAAGAAGAAGATTGGCAAGAAATCATACAAGTCGACGACAAAAAGTTTCAAGTAAAGTTGGACACAGGTGCGCAATGCAACGTACTGCCGAAGAAAATTGTCGAAAAACTTAAAGCAAAAATTAAGCCATCAACTACAAAGAGGCTCATCAGCTTTAGCGGCAGCACGGTAGACGTCGTGGGAGAAACCGAATTAACGTGTAAGATTAAAGACAACATCACAACAGTAAAATTCAAAATTGTGAAAGAAACAGTCGCACCTATATTAGGCAGAAAATCGTGTGAAGACCTCCAGCTCATTAAGAGGGTAAACAATATATTCGAGGGGTTAGGATGCCTAAAAAACTACGAATACGATATAGATTTCGCGGAGAATCCAAAGTTCGAAATCAGGCCAGCCAGGAGAATTCCATGTGCAATACGAGAAAACGTGAAAAAGGAACTCGACGCAATGGTCAAGCTAGGAGTGATCAAGCCAATAAATGAACCAACACCCGCCGTAAGTCCAATGGTAATCGTAAGAAAAAATGGAAAACTAAGAATTTGCATTGATCCAACTGATGTAAATAAACACATTTTGCGACGACATTATCCATTGAAGACCATCGAAGAAATCAGTACGAAGCTGAATGGGTCAAGATTCTACACACTATTAGATTGCAAGAGAGGATTTTGGCAAATCAAAGTCAGCCAACGTACGCAGAAATATCTCACATTTGCAACACCATGGGGCAGATATTCGTGCACCAGATTACCTTTTGGTATAGCCTCAGCTCCAGAAGTGTTTCAGCAATTGATGAGTCAACTGTTAAGAAATCAGAAAAATGTCGAATGCTCAATCGATGACATCTTAATATACGGTAAAACCAAAGAAGAATTAAGAAGCATAACAGCAAAAGTCGTCAAAGTACTCGAGGAAGCAGGACTAAAATTAAATAAGGAGAAATGTATCTTTGAATCTACAGCAGTAAAATTCCTAGGTCATTTAGTCACAGAAAATGGACTACAAGTTGACCCAGACAAAGTTCAGGCCGTAAAAACACTGAAAACGCCGACTAATAAAACCGAGTTGCAGCGACTACTAGGAATGGTGACCTACCTTAACAAATATATTCCTAATATGTCAGTATTAACCGAGCCAATGCGAGTTTTATTGAAGAAAGGCACGGAATGGACTTGGGAAGTGGAGCAAGAAGAAGCATTTGAAAGAATAAAAAAGGTACTGTCACAGCCACCAGTATTGAAGTTCTACAATGTCAACGAAGACGTAACTTTGTCAGTGGCCGCCAGCTCCAAAAGCTTGGGAGCAGTTTTGCTCCAAAATGACCAACCAATAGCCTACGCAGCAAAATCGTTAACACAGTCTCAACAAAATTATCCGCAAATTGAGAAAGAGGCGTTAGCGATAAAATTCGCTTGTAACAAATTTCACGAGTACGTGTACGGGAAAAAACTAATGGTAGAAACAGACCATAAACCATTAGAAATAATTTTCCGAAAACCAATTCAAGCAGCCCCGGCACGCCTGCAACGAATCCTTTTTGACGTGATCCACTACTCACCTGTAGTCAAGTACAAGAAAGGGAGCGAAATGTACATTGCAGACACTCTTAGCCGCGACTGCCAATTAACCAAAGACATGGAAGAAGAAGAGATAGAAGTTCAAATTATCATAAACATGTCAGAAGAGGTAATGGAAGAAATTAAAAAAGCAACAAACGAAGACTCCGAGCTTCAGCGATTAAGAGAATTCGTAATAAAAGGATTCCCAAACACAACTCTCGACTTGCCAAAAGAGGTAAGACATTACTTCAATTTTCGAGACGAGTTGTCCACGTATCAAGACTTACTATTCAAGGCCGACAAAATAATAGTACCAAGCACGCTGATTCCAAAAATGCTCGAAAGCATTCATACCGGACATCTCGGTATACAGAGCTGCCTAAAACGAGCTCGACAACTCCTGTATTGGAAAGGACAATACACCGATATTACCAACTTTATTGCAAAATGTAAAATTTGTCAACGAACACAACCATCCAATATCAAGGAACCGATAATAATGAAACAAATACCTAAACTACCGTTTGAAATAGTAGCAACCGACCTATTCAAAGCCAATGGAAAGTATTACATAATAATGACAGACAGTTACTCTGGGTTCTTTGATATCAAAAAGTTAAAGAACCAGACGTCCAAGGAAATAATAACAATTTTAAAAGAATGGTTTGCAACCCATGGCATACCTCGAATCGTGGAATCAGATAACGGACCGCAATACTCATCGACGGAGTTTGCAAATTTTGCTACAAAATGGAAGTTTACGCATCAAACATCAAGCCCATATCACCCTAGAGGCAATGGACTAGCAGAAAGAGCAGTCCAAACAGCGAAAAACATTTTAAAGAAGTGTGCACTAGACAAGTCAGATGTCAGTCTAGCACTGTTGAATTTTCGAAACACACCACGAACAGATGCAATAGGGTCACCGGCACAGAGATTGATGAGCAGAATCACGAGATCAACGATTCCAACCATAGACAAACAACTACAACCCAGGCTCATCACAAAAGTCGCTCAAGAATTACAAAAATTAAGAAAAAAACAAACTGAATACGCGAACCCGAGAACTAAGGAACCTGAAAAATTCCAAATTGGAGACCCGGTTAGAATACAAAATAGCCACAGAGACTGGAAAGGAGGAAAAGTAATAGGAGATGCTGGGTACCCAAGGTCCGTAATAGTGAAAACCGAAGATAACAAAATAATCAGAAGAAACTCAAGCCAGCTAAAGAAAACTCAAACTAAGCTGCGACTGAACGATCCCGAAGCAGTCCCGACAGACCACGAGATGACCACCACAGCTGACTCGACCCCAAAGCGACAGGAAGCACCACAATTGACGGACGCAATCCCAAAGGAGGCCCCCGTACCGACCGAAGGCGGAAGGCAGGAGGTCCCACCATTAACGACCAGACACGGCCGAGTGGTTCGAGTACCACAAAGACTTAATCTTTAGTGACCAATTGCAATAATTAATATAAAAGGGGGGATGTAACGATGCCAACCTAATAGTTAGTATTGTGAGTAACCAGAGATAGATCAACATTGACAGTTGACATACTCATCACATGTATTTACCACCAAGCTTAATAAAAGAGTTATCAAACCCCATCCCGATGCTACACCCACCGTCACCACCAATAAGAATACACGCGTAAGTGAAAGCGCTAAAGCGAACAGTATCAAAACCACAAAGTTACCGCCAATTGTGATTCACGGATTATTTAATGACCAGACCAAGCACCATATGTTTAGGTCTAAGATCCAGAACATTCTTTCGTCAGGGTATAATATCAAATATGGTGCTAGAAACATCTCAATATTTGCAAACAACGGTGAAGAACGCCTCACACTAATCGAGTTCCTCAAAGGAGAAAATTTGGATTTCTACACGCACGCCGAAAAGGGTGAAAAAACGCACGCCTTTGTCATCCGCGGTCTAGAACACTTTCCCTCGACCGAAGAAATTAAAAGTGAATTGTGTGACATGTACAAAGTGCCAGTAAGTAAAGTGTTTTCAATGAAAAATACCAAGCGACCCTTATATTTGGTAGTGACGACTTCTCAAATTACAATTAAACATTTACAAACTCAGGTGATCTATCTCAATCACACAAAAGTAAGTTGGAAAAGGCAAAATTCTCAGCGAAAATTTACACAGTGCCATCGATGTCAGGCATGGGGACACGCTACATCATATTGTCATTCGAGCCCCAATTGTTTGAAGTGCGGCGAAAATCATCTTACCTACCTGTGCCGAAAACCAGATTATGAACCGTGTAAATGTTTTAATTGTGACGGACCACATGCCGCGAACAACCCTGAGTGTCCAGTATACCTGGAAAAGGTCCAAGCCCTTGAGCGTCAAAAAGAAGGAAAGAAGCCATTAGCAACACCCAAGCCTACGCCGGTAATAAATCAGCGTAACTTTCCATCCCTACGCCCTAAAGCAAACGAGACACGAACGGCACTGTCGCAGCCCGTCATGAAGCATTCAACACCAACGAGAACGTGGAGCCAAATCTCGGCCTCACAGCCAATCCCCTTTGTACAGCCCCAGAAACTCACGGAAAATATCCCTAGTTTCAACGAAAGATCAGCCGAACACAAAAACAATTTCATGGAATTGATGCCGGAATTCCAAAAACTTAACGCCCACACTAACATTGGTGCAATGTTACGCGCCGTACGCGATCTAAATGGACGACTGCAAGGAGTTACCGACCCTCTCACCAAAATACAAGTCTTTTCGGACTTCGCCACAAACCCTGTAATCGTCTCTCGACTAAAGATTTTGCCACCCTTTTTGCAATTGGGCGTAAGGTACTCATTGCCGGAGATTTTAACGCGCGTCATACCTCATGGAATTGTCAATCAAGTAATGTAAATGGAAACACTCTTTTCCAATATATCACAACCAGTGGAAACAATTTACTATTTCCAAACACTCATACTCATTTCCCGACAAATGGTAATATGCCATCCACAATCGATTTAATTATTAGTAAAAACTTAGACAACATAACCGATCCATCTTCAATCCCGGAATTAAACTCAGATCATAATCCTATTATGTTTGAACTAAGAGGACCAGACCGAGAGCCGGATTTGATTGAAATGGTAAGCTATAAACACACGGACTGGAGTAAATTTCGTAAAACCATTAATCAGAAAATCAAAATCAATAATAGCATCATCACAGAACAAGATATAGATCGCGAAGTTGAGCAATTTACGGGTATAATTCAGACAGCTATGTATCAAAACTCTAAAATAAAAAGATTTGATAAGAATCGCGAAAACTTATCTGATGAAATCATAGATCTTATTCGACAAAAAAATCGTCATAGAAGATTATATCAAACAAATCCCACCCCACAATTACGAGCAGAACTAAATCGACTTACGTCCTTAGTCAAATTAACTATAAAACGCTTCAGAAACTCGACGTGGACCGAAAAATTATCTAAACTAAAGCCTAATGATAACTCCTTGTGGAGGCTTATAAAAAGTCTTAAGGAAAAAAACCCAGCAAATGCCTACACTTCAAGATAATAACCAGTCATATTTCAACAATGTAGACAAAGCCAACTTGCTAGGTGGGCGTTTTGAAGAAATACATGCCATAAATCTTAACCTGGACAACCCTGTACAAGAAGCTGCTGAACTTAATCATCGTAACATTGTAAATAACCCAGCAGACATCGGTCCTCGTGAAATTTCTAAAACGTACACTAACCCTAAGGAAATTCGTGAAATACTGTCAAAACTACCAAACAACAAATCCCCTGGTTCTGACCAAATTCAAAACAAAATTCTGAAAAACCTGTCAAACAAAGCCCTTTGTCAACTTACATACATCGTTAATTCAATTTTCAAACAGCAATAAGGCCTGGAAATATGCGATAGTGTGTCCGATATTAAAGCCAAACAAAGACCCAGTTGATCCATCCAGCTACCGACCAATTAGCTTATTAAATACATTATCAAAACTTGTAGAAAAAATTATTTTGCTCCGGTTAAACGCATTCAATTCGCGTAAAAAAATCATCATAGATCAACAATTTGGATTTAGGCCTAAGCATAACACAGTCATGCAGGTAGCCCGTATCGTTCATGATGTTACTACTAACTTTAATAAAAAGAATGATACAGTAATGATACTTCTGGATGTGGAAAAGGCGTTTGATCGTGTTTGGATATCAGGCCTAGTACACAAAATGAAAAACCTCAAAATCCCTCACCACCTCATAAAATTAATTGCAAACTACTTGGTCGGTAGAAAATTTCAGGTTAAAATCGGAAAATCACTCTCGGAATATAAATCAGTAGCTGCAGGCGTCCCACCAGGTTCCGTTCTTGGTCCGACATTATTTAACTACTTTATTAATGATATTCCTCAACTAACAAACACCAAGTTAGCGCTATATGCAGATGACACTGCAATATATGCACACTCTAATAATGCTGACACTGCCTGCGCACAGGTTAGAACCCATCTGAATGCAATATAAAAATTTTGCTCAGATTGGAAAATTAAACTCAACGGACCGAAAACGGAACTTATAGTATTTACAAGAAAAAGGACCAACAACCAAATACTAACAAGACCAAGACTGGGGGGAACGGAAGTGGAACCGATCAGATGCGTTAAGTACCTGGGATGTTACTTGGACTCCGGGCTTTATTTTCATAAACACTGCGCTGAGATTATTTGTAAGACCTTTGCTGCGGGTCGGGTCATGTATCCGGTAATGAAAGATCCGAGTACGTCGCCTCGCAATAAAAAACTCATATATACAGCGATTTTTAGACCGATACTTACGCACGCTGTTCCGGCATGGGGCAGTGTTTCAAGAACCAAATTCCGTCGCACCTTGCAAACTGCTCAGAATCGGTACCTTCGTTTAATCACGGGACTCGGAAGATACACCAGATTAGAAGACCTTCACGATTCGGCCGAAATTCCATTCCTGAGAGATTATACAAATATGCTGTCGGATAATTTTTATCGGAGGCAGATGCCTAATAACCCATTAACCCGACCAATTGCTCAACTCCGCTTGCAAAATCTAGATTTTCAAATAAAGCACAAGCTGCCGTACCAGCATTTGCCATTTTTTAATGAATAATTGCTGACCCGCTCTAGCATAAACATAAAGCTCTTCAAAAGATCAATTAACTCTCCCATCCTCTTCCCCCAATCCTTCAGCTCCCAGTTTGCCACCCTTAATTACTTATAATTAGGTTATTGTTTATTTTTCCTAATAAACTCCATGTATATACTCATTTTCCACATACCATACGACGGTAAGTCATCGTCAGAACCATAATGAACGTAATTACCCTCGTCAGACATGACTACAAGACGTGAACCGATGTGTTAAGCTGCCCAGTTTCTGTTTTGTTGGGGGCAACACCGGGACGCAGAAAAGTAGGAAGTGCCTCGCGATCAAATTATAATACTACATAAAATAGTAGATGTAAGGTTTCAATAAACCAGGAAATTTACAATTATTATAGTATTTTAAGTGTATGTACCTGGTATATTACCCAATGTATCTAAATATTGAATAAATCTGTTGTTATGTTATGTGTATGCTCTGACCGCTAAGCTATCGAGGGAACACAATCAGCCTCGCCACGCGCCCATACTAGTGCACCGCCACATCATTCCCATCCGTCGACCCAGCCGGGGTACCGAACAACGGTTCGTAAGAACGGCAAATGCGCGCGCGAATCATTGGTAACGAGACGAACCACGTCTCTTGGAGGGGAGTAATGTGGCGGTGCACTAGTATGGGCGCGTGGCGAGGCTAATTGTGTTCCCTTGATAGCTTAGCGGTCAGAGCAACCAACCGGCAATTGGAAGACCCAGGTTCGAATCCTTGTTGGGGAATAACACTTTTATCTCGCTACACCACATGCCATACCTGCACTCGAACCCTAAAATATGTTAAGTTAAATTGACTCCTGGCAGTTCGAAGCAATAGACACTAATCAAGTAATAAATGTTAACATTAAATTGAAGGCAGGTTGGATCAATAATATTAGAGCATTTAAGGAGTCGTGGAAAATTTGTAAAGCCGAATGTTAACTTATCTCCCTACGAGGACGAGGAGATTGTCTTGTCTTGAAAATTTGTAATTTGCAATTCTTTGTCAACATGGTGGAGGGAATACGTATCCGTCGTGTTATCCTTATCCCCAATGGTACTTAAGATAATAAATATTTATTCCTTTTGGTACCCCAACGGTTATCTACTTCTCTTGCCCGGCCACAAATCACCTGGAAGTGGGTGGGTTGTAATGCCCTTTCCGTCTTACCAAATATAGCTAGTTTACACTGGGAAGAAACACTGCCTTATTTTATGCTCGCGAGAGTACTTACATGATAAAATTAGCCTCGTTTAACCGTATTTGCCGCTCAAAATAAATCTAGTTCCATCTGTTGCTAGCGGTGGCGCTGGATGTTGACGTTTTCCAAGATTTGACACAATAATTTGACATTTGACGTTTTCGAATGTTTGCTTGGGTTCAAATCATTCAAGTCGTCTTCTTTGTTTTTTAATTGTTTGTGCTTTGTGCTAATAAACTTCGACTTCGACCATGAACCGCAATTATGTAGTCAAATTATGTATTCTATTTCCGGGAAGGGACCCTACCATCCTGTCAGTCAATGATAGTGATTTAGCCAATGTCCGATGTCGGCTTTTTGGGGCTCCACTTGGAGGTAAGTTGCCTTACCAATCCACCCTTACCCACACAGGCGGTTGGCCGGGCGCGAAAAAGGGTAAAAGTCCAACGACTTTCCCGGTTTCACCAAATAACGTGTTTCAGGAAGAAAGTGTGTTGGCTCTTTTCAATCAGTTTACCTAGGAGTCGGCAAAGAGACGATCACCGCCTGACCTGCCCCGACCGAGTGGACGATCCAGTCCACCCAATCTATCAGTGCCCGGATTACTAAGAAGTCCACACGAATCTCCAAAGAATGTTCAATGAATGGCCCATCCCCTTTGACGACATCGGTAGGACCCATTTCACTGGGCAGGACATTCGTGGATTTTGACTGTTCTATATTTTTTGAGCCGTTCACCACCCGCTCGGAAGCCGTAATTTAGACTCATGTAATTTAGTTTTAGGTTAAGTTAGTTAAGTTAGATAGGTTCAATAATCCCTTCAGTCGACGACATGTATTCTTTTGCTTAATATTGACTGCGGTCTTGGTCAATAACAGAGAAAAATTTTCCCCCCAAGCCGACGCGGTCCATATGACTGAGAAAATTTTTTGCTCACATCGCCGGCTTGGTTAATATGACCGAGTCGGATTTCTGCGTTCTATATGCCAGACGTTTGTCATTTAATGGTTTTGACCATGCAGAGTGACCGAGCTGGCCTAAAAGAAGCACTGCGCAGTGCCAGAGCCTTGCGTACAGATTTAACAGCCAAGAAATGGCAAATAAAAGATTAGAAACACAAGTACTTAGAAAAGACCGTCTTTGTTTTCATAAAGCGTTCAACATACATACATATTTGTAAATTTCTAATTATAAAAAAATTACGCAGTATTTCTAAATTTAAAAAAAGGCATAAATTCTTATAAAAATTTGTTTCAAAATTCTTATAAAAGTAACAACAATTTTGAGTTGTAATGTAGGATTTCACTCCACACCATAGCAGTGTTTTTTTGTTGAAACAGTCAATGCACAGATGAAGCTCTCCTTCACATCTTTGACAGTAAGTTTAAATTCTCTGTAAGTAGAACAGTCACTTCTTCCACACAGTGTCAGCTCGGTCAATGTGACTGTGACATTATTTCCGCGATTTTCTTTGCAGGGGTTGAAATTTTTTTTACTAAACTTTATTACTGGTGAATATTTATCTTTGCACATCATGGCTCAAATGATGAAAATTTTACTCTATGTGCCCCTTGGCTCGAACGTAAAGTACAGTAAAAGACGCTTTGGCAGTTACCATGTTAAATGTATTTTCTGTGAAATGTATTTAAAAAAAAATCAGGGTTGCAAGCTGCGATCCTTTTGATTTACCTTAGTTCAAAAGTTTAACTGTGGATAAATATCTGGCTTACAAAATGGTTTTGCAAATAATTTATTAATATTGTTACAGGATTGCGTCACAGAATTGCGTTCTACACTTTCTTTTATCACGCGGGGCCACCTCCAGCCACACGACAAACCCTATCAGTGGTGGAGGTGTTGGCAGCGGCATCAATGTCACTGATGACCATCGGCGTCAGCCATCAATGTCACTGATGGCCATCGGCGTCAGCTTTCCCATTGACGACAACAGGGACGGCATTGGCATTGAAGTCGGTGGAGGCGTTCCCGCTACCAATACTGGTGGCGTCAAATCGTCTTACGAGGAATAAGAGGTTTATTATCATCAGCAACGATATGTAACTATCTAATTGATATTTTCAGGCTATTTTTTAGCCAAGTTGACAAAATAAGGCGCCAGCAGCAGCCAGGGTTTTATAGAGAGGCCGCAGTCGAGGCGCCTGATGCGCTTATGAAATGCCGTGTCTATTTGGAAAGAATTCATGTGGCGGGCGAAAAAGAGAAGGCTGAAGGCCCATGGGCAATATGTTATATGAAACAAAGTTGCTGAATTTGGCTTAGATAATGACTTATGAAGAAAAATCCAAATCCTACCCTAACTACAGGTGGGTCTCTACGATTGAGGTGCATAGGGTACATTCTAGCTTTGTCGGCTACGGTAATATGGTAAAGGTGGACCAAGTTAAGTCAATCTTAGAAGAGATAGCCAAACTTCCATATTTGGCCATGAGGGTGACTTTTGCCGAACATGAATACAACCTTACTCTGGATGACGACATCGTCGTTACTCCCACAAAACGCTTTGAGGACGGTTCGTACATTATTTGCGTGAAAAAGGACTCGTCTTCAATTCCCAGAAAATTTGAGATAAGAGAGTGTTCCTAAAGATGAAACTAAGAAGAAGCCCAACTATTACAATTTAACGATGTTCCAAAATTTTTGGGAGAAGGTTCAAGTAAAGAAACACTTGAAGGGTGTGTTGTCAAAGAATGATAGAGATGTTGAAAATATTCTTCAAGATGAAGAAAGATCACCAGTACACTAAAAAAATATGAACTTTATTTTTGAAACGCGACTAAGAGTTATCTGAGATTATATCATCTTAATACTTGAGGCTATCGATCTATATAAAAAAGAATAAAATCTATCTCATAAAAAGTGAAATGAGATTTATTTTGTCACCGTGCTAGCTAAGCAGTCGTTGAGTAAAATACCTCAGGGTAGGCGATAAGTTTGGAAGTAGTAAGGAGGAGAAGAGCAAGAAAGAAAAAGATTGTACTTACGATTTAATATTAACAAAACAAAACAAAGACACAAAACACATACCCAGAAAACACATAAAGATGAAAGAGGAGGTGGGCTAGGGCTGGACCACCACGAGTAGCTTGAGGATGAGAGAAAAAGAGAAGAGAGCGAACACCCCCTGAGTTGGGCTTTTTATACCCTGGTCGTGGCGAAAGCGCAAGCGCCTCGCTCCAGGAACCTTCGCACCCAAAAGCCCCTAGAACGACGCAAAAGGCCCAAGCCTACGTCGGGGTGGATTCAATTTCTGGCGGTGTTTCGTTGCCTTACGGGCGTAGGCCAACAACCAACCATACATTAATGCACCGTGGTGTCAATAGCCCCCCCCCTCTTTTCAACGAAACAGCGTGGAAAAAAAAATGCAAAAAAAAAGAGAATCAAAATGAAATGAAGCACCACTGAAGTATCAGCACATTCGCTGTTGGTGGCTCCATCGACTAAGCGTAGTTAGTCTGGACTAAAATTAAACTAAACTAAACATTGGAAGCAACAATAATACTAAAAGAAATTACAAATCGCAATTCGCAATCAAGGTTGACAAAAAGAGAAAAAAAAATAACATAAAATAAACAAGTTAAGGTGTACCGATGTACGCGCATGTACAAACACTATGTCCTTTATTCAGGATTGGGATTCTGGCCAGGGATATCTAGCGCGATTTGTCTCTGGGGAGCTGGACGAAGTCGGTCCACATGATAGTTCACTTGTCTTTCGTTCACTTGCACAACATAACAGTCTCTACTAGCCGCTCGAACAATTCGAAAAGGTCCTGTCCATTTGGCCAACAACGCAGCTCTGGCGGCAGTCTGTTTAACCAACACCAAATCGCCTACGTTAAACTGTGGGGGTGGACGACGCGGCTGTAGGTGACGGCGTCGCACATAAGCCTCCTGGTGTTGCCTGGCAGCTGCTTCACGCTGCGGAGCTGGTGGGTTTGGTGGCGGGTCATTAGCGGCCCAGGATCCTGGATACGGCATAGGGTGGCCGTACAAAAGTTGACTAGGCGCCTGTCCAGTAGCAGCATTACGGCGGCGGCGGATGCCAAATAGTACGTATGGCAACTGGCCGTCCCATGTGTTTGCCGGACGGTTGAGCAAGCGAATTCTCAGTCCCTTTTTAATTTCCTGGTTTCGTCGTTCCGTAGGGTTTGCACGGGGGTGATACACGGAGGTGGTCCAATGTAGGATTGACCAATGGCGGCAGGCCCGTGCCCATCTGTGGCTAATGAACTGGGGACCGTTGTCCTGGGATACCCAAATCTCGGAAATATCGCCGACGACATGTAATCAATTAAGGCGGCCGCACTGACACCTGGCATGGCCACTGCCTCCACCCATCGGGTGAACAAATCGGTGACAACAAAAATGTATCTATTATTATTGGGAGTGACCTCGTACGGTCCCATAATATCACATGCCAAGACTTCAAATGGCCTGGAAGGTTGACGTGGACGCTGCTCAGCTAGAGGATGCGTAGGGCGACGCTTGAATTTAGCACATATTAGACAAGATTTTACATAATCCCGCACGTCACTGGAAAAAGCAAGCCAATGGAATTGTTCCGAAACAGACTGGATAGTATTGTCTGCCCCGGGATGCCCGGCAAGAATTGTGTCATGGAACTCATACAGGATACGTTGCCGACTAGCCAGTGGCACGTAAAGTAGACGTTGACCGTTCCCCAGATCCTTATAAAGGTACCTTTCAAAGCTACTATAATTTAGCATCAGTTCACGTCCCAGTCGACCAAAGTTGTGATCACGATTTTCCTGTGGTAAAGAAAGTTGTTGAAGAACTTGCTGCACCAGAGGATCTTCACGCTGGGTTTCCTTGATTTCCTCGGTCAAGGTGGTGAAATCCATCACCATAGCTACTGGGGAATTCGTAGTACTGGAAGAGACGTTACGAGGGGGCGACGGTGGTAGAAGTTGACTTACGTCGTCGAGGTCAGAGATTTGAGGACCCACGGGATCGGGGTTACGGGACAGCAAGTCAGCCAATTCATTGGACTTTCCAGGAACGTGCTCAAGGGTAAAGTTAAATTCCTGCAGAAGAAGAGCCCAGCGCATAACTTTGGAATGACTTTCCTTATGCTGATTCAGCCAAGTTAAAACACGACTATCAGTGCGAACAGTGAAATGGGTGTCCTCCAGATAGGGGCGATAATTGCGCACAGCCCAAACAAGCGCATAAGTTTCCTGTTCGTTAATATGGTAGTTTCTTTCTGCTTGAGTGAAACGGGCACTTGCATAAGAAACCACGGCTGGGGAATTATCGTTGTCGTTTTCCTGATACAAAACGGCTGCCATACCCACGCTACTCGCATCTGTTTGTAACACGAAAGGCTTATTTGGATCAGGACGACTGAGATTACGCGATTGAGCCAATTCAAGCTTTGTCCGCTCAAAAGCAAGCTGTTGATCAAACCCCCAATGAAAGCGTTTCTTCGTAGACAGACAATCGGTTAATGGTGCTACAAGTTCCGCAAAATTTGGGATATAATTACGTAACCAATTGCATGTGCCTAGGAAGCTTCGCAATTCTTGGAGACTTTTTGGGGGTTTGGCTATCGAAATGGCTCGTAAATGGCGTTCTTGAGGTTGATTTCCGACACTACTTACAACGTGGCCTAAATAATTTAGGCTATCCTTCCCCAAATGACACTTAGCAGGACCACATTGTAACCGATGCTGTTGTAAGCGTTCGAACACAAGCCTGAGATGATTAAGATGCTCTCCAAAGGAATCAGAGTACACAATTATATCATCTAGGTAAACCATACAAAATTTATTTAAAAACCCCACCAATACTTCCTGTACCATCATGCGCTGAAAAGTGCTCGGGGCGTTTTTGAGACCGAAAGGCATGACCGTAAACTGATAGAGGCCCCCATCAGGGGTGGTAGAAGCGGTCAATGGTTTCGACAAACCATCAAGGGGAATCTGCCAATACCCGGATTTTAAATCGATGCAACTAAATACCGTGGCGGTACCCAAATCGCGAAGAGTTTGATGTATAATTGGGAGCGGTGCAGCCTCATCATGGGTTAAATGATTCAAACGCCTATAGTCCACACAAAACCGATATTTATCGTTTTTCTTCACCATTACCACCGGAGACGCGTATTCCGAAGACGACGGCTCTATAATACCGTCGGCTAACATTTCTTCGAGTTGTTGATCCATGGCGCGACGTTTTTCGGCCGAATAACGATACGGGCGTATGCGAAATGGCTCATGCTCGCGGAGTCGGATACAGTGAGTGGTGGTGAGAGTAGTGGTAGGTATAGGATCGTCGTTAAAAATATCTACAAAATCCGCCAATAAAACATCTAAGTCAGGAATAAATTCCGAGGGAAAACCGTGCTTAACGCTCTCAGTGGTCAGGGGTGTTATGGTTATGGGATTGGTTACCGCGTTTGATGGTCGTGCCGTTAGAAAGTGAATGGTCTTTCGGACGGAAGCACCAAGATGAATGCATTGCCGAAATATGTCGAGAGTGGCCCTTTCTGAGGTGAGAAACGGATAACCCAGAATTATCTCGGTAGTCAGGTCCGGTACAATATAAAATTCAATCACATAATCCACCCCCTCAATGTTGCAATTCAATATTTGTTTATGTGTAATTACGGGATTATTGGAATTAACGGCTAATTTTAAAGTGGTCTGTTGGTTAAGACAAGTTAAATTAGATGAAACTAAACCAGCTCGAATAAAATTTAAGGAAGCACCAGTGTCAATAAGTGCTTCATGTTCATTTTCATCAAGTTTAATTTTAATTCGTGGCAGGTTGGTAAATGCGGAAGTGGAGGAAGTAGTTACTGCCGCCTCCAGTCCCCGTGATTCGGGTTCTCGTGATTCGGGTTCCCGTGACTCGGCTCCTCGTGATTCGGGTTCCCGTTGTCGTTGGGAGCTACCAGAAATTGTCCTTGTGGATGGCGAGACACGGCCATTGTCGCTTGGGGTAACGGACCCGCTCCGGTGCGATTGGCGACGGCACCTGCGGGCCCTCTGGCGTTTCCCGGAGCGCGTTGATTTTGTAATACTGGACAATCGCGATGGAAATGTCGATCGGGACAATAATGGCAATACGGTCTTTTAGAAGACTCTCGATTACGATTTTGTGTCGTCGAGGTGGTACGGTGAGTAGTGAGGTTAGAGTAATCTGCGTTGTCTAAGTCGATTTCGGTTGCAAAATCAAGAAGTTCGTCTATAGATCGCGGACGCCTCGCAGTCAGAATTAACTTAGGCTCGGGACGAAGTAACGCAATAAACAATTTAATTAAATTTAATTCGCTAACCTCACTGGCCACGTGGCGTGCAATTAAAATTTTGCGCCGTAAAAACACCTCTGAAGATTCCCCTGAAACTTGAGGTATAGCAAATAAATCCGCGCGAACACGTGCTAATCTTCGAGGGTCATTAAAAGTTAAAGAAAGGGCTTTGTGAAACTCGCCCCAGGGTAGGTCCAGACCGTCGTACCTTTTAAACCATTCGGCCGCGTGGTTACAAAGACAGTGGCGTGCATGGTTCACCCATTGGTCGGGCGGAATTCTATGAATACGGAATTGCTCAACCCAAGAAGCTAGAAATATCTCGACGTTTTCATGCGGAAACCCCGAAAATTTCCGTAATTCAGGTAGAGGTACCGTAGTTGGAGAACGATCGGTCAATAATCGCACCAGGAGGGATTCAAGATCTTCGCGGCGTTCACGTCGCGGTTCCGGGAGCGAGTTTTGTGGTGTAGGGGACGTGGTCCGAATTTGATTTTCGATTGGGCGCCACTGGGAGTTTATAATACCAGATTCTCTTTCTCCCAGTAAAGAGCCTGGATAAAAATGAACTTGTCTAGGTGATTCGTCAGCTACCTGCTCGGGACTATGGTCGGGTGCATTGCGCCTTAAGGGCTCAATGGTGGATGCGCTAACACGTGGCACCGGAGTGCTAAATATCGTTACCGCATTCTCAATACCCGATGTGATAACGGTAGAAAGAGTCACAGCTTCGGAAACGGGGCCTTCCGTGTGAACGGTTGGCAACGCGGCCTTTGTTTGCGAGCGAGTTTCCGGCATTTTTCTTTTCTTTTCCTCCTTCCCTTTTAGAACTTATCGCCCATTGCGGATAAACTTAATTAATCGAGCCCCACGTTCGGGCGCCAAACTGTCACCGTGCTAGCTAAGCAGTCGTTGAGTAAAATACCTCAGGGTAGGCGATAAGTTTGGAAGTAGTAAGGAGGAGAAGAGCAAGAAAGAAAAAGATTGTACTTACGATTTAATATTAACAAAACAAAACAAAGACACAAAACACATACCCAGAAAACACATAAAGATGAAAGAGGAGGTGGGCTAGGGCTGGACCACCACGAGTAGCTTGAGGATGAGAGAAAAAGAGAAGAGAGCGAACACCCCCTGAGTTGGGCTTTTTATACCCTGGTCGTGGCGAAAGCGCAAGCGCCTCGCTCCAGGAACCTTCGCACCCAAAAGTCCCTAGAACGACGCAAAAGGCCCAAGCCTACGTCGGGGTGGATTCAATTTCTGGCGGTGTTTCGTTGCCTTACGGGCGTAGGCCAACAACCAACCATACATTAATGCACCGTGGTGTCAATTTGAACATGGAAATTTACCGATTTTAGTAAATGTGACTAACGAAAAAGTATAGATATATAAGCATTAAGACGCCATTAAGAACCACAGAACTTCATAATTTAACACTTTTGTCAGACACATGCCGTAGTTTTCATACATATTGCATTTCTATGTTAATGATTCTTTTTTCAAAACACCAATATACTGCACTGGGTGCAAATTTATGTTTTTTTTTGTATATGTTCTATCAAAATAAATAAATTTAAAAAAAAATGACTTTGGACGTTCATCAAGGCTCAGGACTCGTTGGCATACCGGGGTTATGACCTCGAGGAAAAACTTACCGCCAACTTCCACTCCAGAAGGATGGAAATTGACGACTTGGTAATGGAGTTTAATGGAGTTCGCAAGTGTCAAAAACAAAAAGAAGAAGAAGAAGAGGAAGTTTCCAAAGATGACAAAAAGAAGAAGCTCGGCTCAACAAGCAAGAAGCCAGCTGCCAAAAAGTCCAATAAGGCGTCTGAAGAATCTGCTAGCGAAGCGTTTGATGCATTCGAGGGCTATTCTGAAGAAGAGTTTTCTCCTAAAAAAGTCAGATTAACTCTTTCGTGCTTTAGCGTTCAAATCTTGGCATTATTTTTTTCACTAATAGCCACTTAATTTCTAGTTAGATATTTGTAACTAGCGCTAGCTATCACTGTTTAATGTTCATAATATGTATACAATAAGCATGATATTGTTAGCAACGGGGACATGTTTGAATTTGGCGCGACAAAGTAGAGGGCCGGAAGTATGGAGCTCCCCCTGTCCACCTCGTCGGTAACCGAGTGAAGCGACGACCGACTCGGGACTTCCGTTCGAACCGTGGCCTGGGTTAGATGGCTGCTCCTCATCTCTTCAGATTTCCACGTGGTGTTTTGGAATTTTGTTAAATTAAAAGATTTTATTTGTATCAACGCTTTTATCAGAAGTGGGATTGTGCTTACGTTGTCAAGGCTTGTTTCCTGTGTGGTCTGATATTTTAATTATTATATTTGTGTATTGCTTGATTTTCTCTGAATTTTTTTTGGGTATTTTCAGTTATTGTTTTATTGCTGGTGCGTTTTCATGGAGAATGTTTTGAGCGAGATGCTAAATCTAATTTGAAATACTCGAACAGCCCCTTATCATATTGATCTTCCCTTATTTCATTCGGAGGTCGATGATGCGAATACTTGGCTGCGGCAGGTCGATGAGATTAAGGGTGAATTTTCATGGTCGGATCTGCAAATTTTGGTGAAAGTTAGGCGCTTTCTAACGGAGTCGTTTCCTCCAAAGAAAATTCTGGGACAATTGTTATACGAGGCGTCAATTTCTTGTAGTTCCAATTTTAATACATGTGGTGCTTATGTGCACAAAAAGTTAGCACTGCCTAAAAACTTGCGTGCTCGTTGGAGTCATCTAGAGTTAGTAGAGCTAATTGTTTATAGGGTTGAGGAAGATAAAGTTCAAGAGGCGGTATCACTTTGTAATTTCGAGTACATTTCGGATTTAATTTCACCAGACTAAAAGGACATTCTTCGTTGTTCCGGTTGTAAATTTGGATTATGATGTGGTTGTTGGTTGTGACCAGTTACCCGGTGTAATCCGAGTCATTGAGAACAACTTAGATTCCATTAATGTCCCGGTGGAACATATGTCCTCAATTCGTACAGTATTAAATCGTTTTCCCGAGTTACTTGCCACTGGATTCACTATTCCTGCCGCGAAAAATGTGGCTATGGAAATTCATTTCACTAATAATTTCTTTGTAAATCGAAGACCCTATCGCTTTTCAGAGAGCGAGCGTGGAGAGGCTCATAAAATAATTAACGAACTTCTTGCTCACTGTTTTATCCGAAAGAGTATTTCCCCTTTTGCTAGTCCGATCTTGTTGGTTCGCAAAAACCAAGGATTGTATCAAATGTGTGTTGAATGCACATACTGTTAAAGACAAATATCCGATGCCCCGAATTGACGATCAGCGGGTAATTCTTTGCGTCTCTTGACTTGGCATCTGGATTTTATCAGATACCTATTCATCATAACTCAATTTATAAGACAGGGTTGGTGGTTACACCTGAGGGTCACTCTGAGTTTTCACGCATGCCTTTTGGTCTTGCTAATGCACCAGCGGTTTTTCAAAGGGGCAATTAACGATGCTTTAGACTTTAGAGGAACTAAAATATACGATAGCTTTCATATATATGAATGATCTTTTAATTCCGTTTGAAACTGTTGAACAAGGACTTGTTTATTTGGAACGGGTTTTGAAAGCCTTGAGTGTTACTGGATTTTCTCTTGACCTTGCCAAATGTGATTTTTTTTTTACAATCCGAAATTGAGTATTAGTATTAGTCGTCACATATCCAGTGCTGGAATTAGACTTAGCGATGTAAAAGTTGAAGCATTGACTAAATTTTCTTCTCTTCAGAATGTTAGGCAAATGTGACAGTTTATGGGTCTTGCCAGTTATTTCCGTAAATTTATTTCTAATTTTGTAGTCATACTGCATGTATTACTAGCCTGAGGAATCCGAATTTGCCTACGGAATGGAGTTTTATACGGATGCTAGTTCAATTGGTTATGGAGGAATTCTTATTCAGAAATATGACAGTCAGACTGAAGTTGTTACTTATTTTAGTAAAAGAATTTCTCTTTTGGAATCGAAATACCACTTCTATGAATTGGAGACTTTGTTCATTGCAACTCTCTCAAACACTTTCGGGTCTATTTGATTGGCATCAAATTTATCATCGTTACAGATTGTAATGCTGTAAAGGCTACTGTTAGTAAAAGGGAAATCCTTCCTCGAGTGGCGCGTTGGTGAATTTACCTTCAAGATTTTGATTATGAAGTTGTATATCGTAAAGGGTCTTCTCTTAGTTATGTGGATTTTCTCAACCGAAACCCTGTGTCTGTTTTGCGGGTATCTCGAAATGAATCTTGGCTTCACGTTCAGCAAAAAGGTGATGCCGAAGTACAGCAAAGGCTATCCGATCTTCGTGAAGGAAAACTGGATCTAAAACAATATTTGGAGAAGGATGGGTTGCTTTTTCTGGTTTCTGGTAGGCCAGAAGTTGTTTGTTATTTTGTTCCACGGGAGAGTCGACTTGGATTATTAAGGCTTTTTCACGGCGAGCAATGCCACGTTGGTGTGAACAAGACGATTGCTTTAATAAATGAATATTTCTGGTTTCCTCAGAGAAATATAAATATGTTCTGGTTATAGTGGATGCGTTTACAAAGTATTGTTATCTTGTACCACTGAAATCAGTAACTGTTGATGAAACTCAGCAGGCGTTACAATTTTTCATCGGTTGTTTTGGCACACCTCGAATTGTAATTGTGGATAGTGCGACAAATTTTCAAAACTTCTTTGTTCGCAAATTCTTAAACGAATGGCGCATCGAATACTACTTCATTACCCCTGATGTACACTATGCCAATGGTCAAGTAGAGCGGTATATGACCATTATGAATCTTCTTCGTATCGAGACCCGAGCGAGAACAGAATGGCCGAACGTTTCATGGCAAATACAATTAGTTCTAAATACAACTGTTTAGAAAACTATTGAAATGACTCCCTTGGGCGCTCTGATTAGAATTGAGTCGACAACTCCGTTGATTCAAGGCGCGTTGAGGAACCTTTTATACGATTTGACGGCGTGTTGAAAGCTGTGACGCTTTACACGTGATGAAATGTTGAAAGCTGTGACGCTTTACATTTGACCGACGATTTGACCGAGTGTTGAAAGCTGTGACGCTTTACACGTGATGAAATGTTGAAAGCTGTGACGCTTTACATTTGACCGACGATTTGACCGCGTGTTGAAAGCTGTGACGCTTTACACGTGATGAAATGTTGAAAGCTGTGACGCTTTACATTTGACCGACGATTTGGCCGCGTGTTGAAAGCTGTGACGCTTTACACGTGATGAAATGTTGAAAGCTGTGACGCTTTACATTTGACCGACGATTTGACCGCGTGTTGAAAGCTGTGACGCTTTACACGTGATGAAATGTTGAAAGTTGTGAGGCTTTACATTTGACCAACGATTTGACCGACGTTTTGAGTGAGTGTTGAAAGCTCTGGCGCTTTACACGTGATGCAATGTTGAAAGCCCTGGCGCTTTACATTTGACCGACGTTTTGAGTGAGTGTTGAAAGCTCTGGCGCTTTACACGTGATGCAATGTTGAAAGCCCTGGCGCTTTACATTTGACCGACGATTTGACCGACGTTTTGTGTGAGTGTTGAAAGCTCTGGCGCTTTACACGTGATGCAATGTTGAAAGCTGTGACGCTTTACATTTGACCGACGATTTGACCGACGTTTTGAGTGAGTGTTGAAAGCTCTGGCGCTTTACACGTGATGCAATGTTGAAAGCCTTGGCGCTTTACATTTGACCGACGATTTGAGTGAGTGTTGAAAGCTCTGGTGCTTTACATTTGAATAAGTGTTGATAAGGTTTGATAAGTGACGATAAGTATTGTTTTACAAGTGGCAGAATATTGTTTTTGTATTTGAAATTGTTTAGATATCTGATTATGCTTTTTGTGCAGTTACGATGATGACTTCCCACTCTAGGATGTGGACCAACTTCGAGAACGAAGCTGATGTCAGTCTGGCCGTGTTAGCAACGGGGACATGTTTGAATTTGGCGCGACAAAGTAGAGGGCCGGAAGTATGGAGCTCCCCCTGTCCACCTCGTCGGTAACCGAGTGAAGCGACGACCGACTCGGGACTTCCGTTCGAACCGTGGCCTGGGTTAGATGGCTGCTCCTCATCTCTTCAGATTTCCACGTGGTGTTTTGGAATTTTGTTAAATTAAAAGATTTTATTTGTATCGACGCTTTTAATATAGAATTTCAATTGCGTAAATTTTTCTTGCTTTCGAGTTAATTACTTATTACAGGGGTTCCCAAAGTGTGCGCCGCGGCGCCCTGGTGCGCCGTAGAAAGTAAAGAGGGGCGCCGTGAGGCGCTCCTCTTTACCAACCTCCGGAAACTAAACTTAGGTATTCGCGGATACGAAATAAATAATTCAAATCGGTAGGTACTTACGCTCGAAAACCAGTGTCGGAAACCGACGTTACTCCTCTCCCCCCGTGCCTTGACCCGCCCGCGCTGGTTCATTTACAGGCGAGACGATAGGAGTTCGTCTGTTTTGTTTTGATTGTGTCGCTGTGTTTGTTGTTTCGTCAAGAGGCGGACGCAAAATGGATAGTTTTTCATTAAATAAGCAAGTCGGTAGTTCAAGTGATCAAACATCTGCAAGTGGAGGGGAAGCAAAAAAACGGAAATATCGCAAATACGATGACAGCTATTTGGACTTTGGCTTTACTTCAACAGAAATAAACAATGAAGCAAGACCGCAGTGTGTGCTCTGTTTGAAGATTTTATCGCCGGAAAGTATGCTCCCAAGTAAGCTAAAGCGACATCTCGAAACCATTCACCCTACTATGGTTGAAAAATCGCGTGATTTTTTTAATAGGAAGTTGCAAAATTTTAAAAAACAAAAAAGCGTGTTCACTCAACAAGCCTCAGTACCTAGCAACGCACTGTTGGCATCATTCAAGGTGGCATACAGGGTGGCGAAATGCAAAAAACCTCACACTATCGCAGAAGAGCTTATTCTACCGGCTGCTCTCGATATGGTGAATATTATGATGGGAGAATCGGCCAGAAAATTAATTTCCCAGGTACCTTTATCTAACAACACTATTAGTCGAAGAATCCATGACATAGCTGAGGATCTCAATTACCAATTAATAGAAAAAATGAAAGGCAAGGAATTTGGCCTGCAACTTGATGAGGCTACTGACAGTAATAAAGATGCACATCTTATTTGTTACGTACGCTTTTTGGCTGACAATATTATCGTTGAAGACCTTTTTTTCTGTAAAAGCATTACTGAAAGTGCAAAGGCTCAAGACTTGTTCGAAATTCTAGACAACTTTATAACAGAAAATGATTTGGATTGGGAAAAATGTGTCGGTGTATGTACTGATGGTGCTCGATCAATGTCTGGCAGGTATGGAGGAATACAAGCGCTTATTCGTAAAAAAGCACCCCATGCTATGTGGACCCATTGCATCATCCATAGGGAAGCGCTTGCGTCAAAGTCAATGAGCTCTGAATTGAACCAGGTATTAGAACGTGTCATTGAGGTAGTAAACTACATAAAAACTAGGCCGCTAAAAGCCAGACTTTTCAAAAAACTATGCATGGATATGGGAGCTGAACACACGGCCCTGTTATATTACTGCAGTTCACGATGGCTTTCACGTGGAAATGTCTTATTTCGTGCATTCGAATTACATGAAGAAATTCACACTTTTTTACAAGAAGAGGGTCATGCAAATTCCAGATACTTTGCCGAACCAGACTTTTTGCTAAAACTAGCATATTTGTGCGATATATTTGATAAACTGAATAATTTGAATCTGTCTCTGCAAGGCAATAACATGCACATTTTGAAACTATTGGAGAAGATCGCGGCGTTTAGGAAAAAATTGCAGTTGTGGATAAAAAAAATTAATGACGATGGCGGTCAAGAATGTTTCCAGCAATTGCATAAATATGCGGCCTCTAATGAGCTGGTTGTCTCACAAGACTTGATGTCTCTTTTTACGGAACACCTTTCGAAGCTCACTGAATGGTTTTCAAAATACTTTGCCGAAGACAATGTTGAAAACTTTGCGTGGATCCAAGATCCTTTCCATGGCCAAGCTCCACCAGAATTTACTTCGCAAGAAGAAGAAAGTCTCATTGAACTCTCTTGCGACAGCAGCCTTAAAATAAGATTCACGTGTTCTGATTTGGTGGGGTTTTGGATATCGGTCCAAGATGAATATCCAAGTTTAAGTTCGAAAGCTTTAAGAATGCTCATTCCCTTTGCAACATCTTATTTATGTGAAGCCGGATTTTCAGCTGTAGCTGTAATAAAGAGCAAATATCGTTCAAAGATCAATGTGGAGCAAGAAATGAGAGTAGCGGTGTCAAGCCTTATCCCACGCTTTGAAAAAATGTGTGCAAATCACCAAGCTCACACTTCACATTGACCAAGTTACTATTGTATTTTCTTTCGTATTTTTCTTAAATAATAAATGTACTCTTGTGTGTCAATATATAGTGCCTACCTATCTAGTATTATTGTACCATATTTTGACTAGCTAGCTAGGGCGCCGTGACAAAATAGTAAACCTGTAAGTGCGCCGCGGACTGAAAAAGTTTGGGAACCCCTGACTTATTAGGTTAAGTTAATACGGTAATTAAAATTACAAATTAATTTTTTTATCAATTCACAGTAGTTCATGTAATTTGTGCACTGTAAATGTCTCGTCTAAATTTTCGTGGAAGCGAATTTATTTGTTATCTAATAAAATTGAAGTAAACAAAGAAAAAGGAAAAAAAAGAAAGCATTGGGTGTGCCACTAACTAGTAAAAGGTCTGTTTTTGTGCTTCCCAAGTTTTGTTAATTTTTTCGTACTTAGAATTAGCGAAATAAGTTTGCACAGACTTGTAGAGATAAAAATCCTCTATAGACTGTCGTGCGGTTTACTTCAATCATGCTTTTGGTGCGTGAGATATTAAGCAATTACGTTGTTGTTTACATGAGAAGTTTTATTGTGTTTCAATAACTTTTGGTCGGGACTGTAATAATTTTCCCGGCGCATCCGCCAGAAGTGTGTGTGTGTATTGATACGTGGCTGTGTTCTGGATATTTGAACTATTTTCTGCATATTCAGTACGCGGCACATGGTGGCTTGCGCTGCCCACTCACTTGAGGAAGGCGGGGAGGAGAGAGCAGTTTGCTGGGGTTGCTGGCGGGCGGCAACCGCGAGGTGAGTTCGTTGGATTGCACCTTTGACGGGCATTGGCTGCAACTGTTTTCTGCCGTTAAATATTTTACCCGGCGAGAAGAATATGGCTCCTGATTGTACTGTTTTTCCTGTGACAACGACTGGACGAATGGTTATAACCGTTGCATGTATAGCACCGCTTGAGCGAAAAGGCATCAAACAAGGGGCAGCTATCCAGGCCAACCATAAGTCAACCATTATCTAGCAACCTTTTATTAATTGCAACATATACGGACAATACAATCACTGGGGTTTTTCTTCAGAGACAATATTTGGATTACCTTCAAATCAGGATCCACACGAAACAACTCAGCATTTTGTTTTTGAAGGTAGTGCAGCAGAGAATCCCGGTCAATTGACTCCGAAAGTCCAACTATACGTACTCGAGATTTTATCTGCCGTATTGCAGCCTCAACTAGCCTCAACTAGCTGCTTAAACTTAAACCACTCCTGGGAATTCGCACACCTTAGAACAACTCTACCCTTGTAACGTTCCGGTTTTGGGGTTTTCTTTTGGAGACTTGGAGCACCCGACAGCCATCCTAGGGGTGCCACTATCCAGCCCCATAAGTTTGTTCCCCTTGCTTTTTCTTCTTTTCTGCAATTCGATATTGCCTGAAGTCGGAGGAACGGCGATTAGCGTGGCGGCAAATGGTGGGGTTATCAAGTTGATAGTTTTTGGCCGCTTGTGGCTGATAACACCTACGCCATTTGCCTGCTACACAGCCATCGGCAACGTTGAGGGTGTTCCGACTTTAAGGTAGATATCGAATTGCTCTTCTGTCAATGTCTCACTCTTTTTTCCTTACTTTAAGGTCTATCTATTGGCTATTATTTTGGCGTTACCGATCTGTAGCTCGTTCAGCTTCTCTGTCTGCTGGTCATATCTATCTAAGCCCTAGACTATCAGGGCACGGCCGACCACTACCGACTACCCTGCTGACCGACTGTCTGTCTTGCGTTGGACGCGGCACGGGAGTTTCGCTGGCGAGGGTTTAGTCGTCCAGGAAATCGAGTAGCCGGGGCGAACCCGGATTTCAACCACGAGCCGCCCCAAGGGGACATCGGCAAAGGTCGGACTAGTTTTATAGCTATCTGTAGTTGCAGAGCCTGGATCATTGTTGTTTGATATTTAGTTTTATGGGAACCTTATGCGACCAGTTTCATTGCTATCCATAGTTGCAGAGCATGGACCATTGTTATTAGGTATTTAGGTATTTAGTTTTGTGAACCTTATGCGAGCTCGCGGTAGGCCCAAACGCAATCGAATTTGAGTGTAGAACAGCAGAAGATCCGACGGTCGGGTCTAGGTAGAGGTACTGGTCTGGAAGGCCTTAGAAGGCCAGATTGTCACGCTTCAGTTCACTCTTGTTAAATGTTTCTTTTCCTAATTTTGTGTATGTCACCTTAGGGCCAGACTGCCCCCGTTCTAAATATATTCAATTACTATTTAAAGTTTTCTGTGTACTCAACCAAACCCCTTTTCCCTTGTGGCTGGAAATTAGCCTCCAGTCACTGGCGCCCATACTCTGTCGATACCATCAATTTGCAACCCGCGACCCGGCTTCTGACTAATTGAGTGGCCGGACCGACTTTGTTTGTGACGAACGTCACACCCTCTCTCACAGTGCTGACGGTCCCGATCCCAGATCCAAAACAAGTCAGCACCAATATCAGATAGAATATCCGACCTAATCTTTGCCGCCGACTGCGTTACATCAAATGATTTAATTGTAACCCTGGACAGGGTTAGAGACCCCAATGGCACCAGTGTAGTAAGAAGGCCCGGCTCTACTGGGCTCAATACGATCGCTCACAATCGACTCCAACTTTAGCCATATCTCCGTTTCTGCAACAGCATCAGCCTTCGTGAAGTGACAGTTCCTCCAGGTTCTGAATCAAATCACACATACCACTCTTAAACACATCCTCGATTTCCTTACGGCTCATGAATATGTATGTCTGACCACACTTAGCGCATTTCCAGGATAAGACCGGGACGGTCTTAAGATCCTTCGATAGGTCGGCAGACAAGTCGGCACAGGCGAAATGCACAGGAAGTTTGCAGGAAGCGCAGGAGAGCCCAGATAAGCTCGAACCAATCGCCCCGCTACAACCACTACAAGTCAGAGTCAGCCTCAGGCGCAATTTCCAAGACGACACGCACTTTTGGCGGAGGCGCCGGGAGAATCCACACAACACCACCCGCCGCGACAAGAAAGAAAAAAGCGAGCCATCAACGCTCGAGCAAGTAAAAAAGGAAGTAAACACAACAGTTTTTTGCTCCTTGCCACGTATTTGCTTTTCAACGGAGAGCATAGGCCGTTTGGCTTTGATGAACGCAAAGCTTACGCTGAGACGACTTTGTTTTGTTCGCGGGACGCGCTTAAAGGTGTGCAATTCCGCCGGTCGGACTTAAAATCTCTGGGCTACAACATGATTTGTTGGTTAACTGGCAGTTTGCCTTGGATAAAAGATGTTGCCTCGGATGTTGCAGACCCTAAAGTTGTAGCTAAGATAAAAGAGAGAGCCGTGGCTGATCCTGATAGATTCCTACAACTGTGTTTTAACTTCAACCAGTACCCAAAGTTCTTATTGAACTATTTTCAGTATCTTCAGAAACAGCAGTATCATGTGCGTTACAGTTATGTTTTTTAAATGCAATGTTTGATCCAAGAAATTATAAGCCAAAACTTGTTGATTGAAAGTATTTTTCTTAAAAATTTAGAATTCTTCAGAGCGGGGTTAGGGAAAAAGTTGTGTTGCGGCCATCTCCAATTCTCTTACTTTGAAATGTGGTTATCTTAAGAATTTTTATTTTTAGGTGAAACCAGACTATGGCTTCTTAGAGGAACTGTTCAAGACAACTTTGAAATAGCAAGGGTTAAAAGATAATTCTCATTTTGATTTTGACCACGTAGATAACTGTGGTTAGAAATGCAAAAAGTTTAAATGGAAAGAATAGAACGGTCCAGTGGCGCAAACAACTTTCTAGCAAGTATCACGTTTTTCTCTTCAGTTTAACAACATTCCCATCCGGCCTTCGTTGAGGAAAACAGTAAAAAATAAGATCTTTAGAAATAGAAAGCACTGGTCTCAAATTTGGATCGATTCAGAAATCATACTCAAACAAGCTAGAAAATAAAAACACACAGAGAGTAATGATTCAGATTATGCTTCCTACATTACAGATTCGGATATCCAAAGAATGAACACCACATCTTCAATGATTGACGTTTTCAACAAATTTAAGAAGAGATTGAATATGTTACCTTCATATAAATGTTTCCTTCATATAAAGGTGACAAGAATAATTACAAAGATTTGAAAATCCTGTTGTTAGTTCTGCTTTTCAGTTGCTTAGAAAACGTTGATGGTTACACTCCTGCTATGGTGGCTGTTTTAAAAATAATTAAAAAGAGGAGAATTCAAGTTAGAGCAACAGATGGCTGTGACTGTTAATAAAAAGCTAAGGAAAAAACAAACAAATAAACGAAGAAAAAAAATCTCCAATAATACCGCACTACTAAATCGTTGATGTGTTAGTTTCGTAATTCAAAATGGCTCAGTAACCGTCTCGTAAGGTAATCTTGTTGACTAGGTAGCTTTCCTTTCAGTGGCGTGTAAGAAAATTGTGTAAGATATTATAATAATTTTAACACCAAAACTAAAATGTTTAAAAAAAATATATTAGGAAAAGTTTTTGATTTTGAAGAGTTCTATTACCAGTTAAAATTAATGCATTTTGCTTACACCTTGTATATGTCGTGCTCACTTAGTGAAATTGTGCATTTCATGAAAAGAATATTCACTTTATGAAAAGGATATCCACTTCATAAAAAGAATTTTCTTTGCCCTAATCCTTTTCATGAAGTGCACATCATTTTCATGAAATGCACAATTTCACTAAGTGAGTACGACATATATATCACGCAAAAAGCCAATTTTGGTTTCTTAAATCTAAGAGTTGTCCATAGTAGTTCCCTCTCAATCTTCCTACTGTAACTATGTAAAAGGACTTGCTGATTATTTATATAATCACATTGTTAACCAAAATAAATTAACAGTTATTGCAAATTATAACTGCTATTTATTGACTGCACTAAAGAGTAACTCACCTAATAGGTTTTTATAATTATAAAAATCTTAAAACAATGCCACTTTGCATGCTTTCTATTTTCTGGGCTTTGCAAGATGAAAGGACAGGACACGAAGGGCTGTGAAGAGACTGATTTTACTATTTGTTTAAAAACAACCATTTTTTAAGTTGAATTCTGAAAAGAACAATTTTGTTTACATCCACTTAACGTGAAAAAAGTTAAAATACACGTGTTCAAATTCAATCATTTAGGGGTCAACTGCAATGTGAGTCGGTTTTGATACGTGCAAAATTGATGTGTTTTGGATAACTACATATCGCTGTAGAATGACACGTCGGCCAATGCTGCCGACAAAGGGCACACAAAAGGAAAGAATTTGGTATAACGAATTATTTGAAACAACAATGGTTTTAAGTTGGATAAATTCAAGTTGCGGTCTGGAATTTACGATTCATTTGAAAGCGGAGCAGTGAAAAACGATACGCAATTATTCTAGTTACACCCCATCTGTTATAGATTTTGCCATCAATTATTAAACATTTTATCAAACCGTTCGATGCCACAGGAACTTTAAAAAGAATTTCGGTTAAGCGCGACCAATAAAAAGGGACTTGAATTAGCAAAATCTTTAAAAAATACTACAATGGTTTTAAGTGGCAATTTGTTAGAGTTTATGCCTTGTCAAAACATATGTTTGCGCATCTGCAACCAATCTAAGTTTAAGTAACGGGAAGAGGGTAGTTGGGAGTGGTCATATATACTCTTATCAGACGCTAAAACGGGCCCTTCCGCTTCTCTGCTTGCATCTTGCACTCAACACCACGATGATACCTGGCGTTAAACCAATATTGTCTAACAATCGTCGGAATAACCTCCCTGTAAACACGGTAGCATTATCACACATTAAAATTTGCCGGGCTAGGAAAAACTGCTCTTAGAGCGCGGCAATGGTTCTAATACGTCGACCGAAAAGGTCGATCAAGTTTGCACCCTCACTTCTGAATATCCTAGGTATCTATATGTCAAAATTTTGCACACCCTATACCAAATTTTGCACAAGTCACTCTTGGAACTGAGAGGGATAAATGTGTGGGAGGTGCAAACTTGACGCTTGCCCCCCCACTTGTTGTGATAAAACTTATTTTACCCTCATTAAAATTATCAAATTTTGCACAAATCCGCACGCCAAATTCCCAATTTTGCACACCATCAGAATAGTGACTATCCTTTTCTGAAAAATGATCCTCCGCCCTCCCAAATCGCAAAAAAACGATTATTTTTACAACTTTACAACCGTGAAATTTTGTACAATTTTGCACACCTTCAGAATAGCTACAACAGCTTTCTGAGAAGTTGTCAGATAGAATTTTATGCGCATAAATCCGTGCTGAGTTTTACAACTAAACCGAGAACTGCAACATTTACGTCAACTAACAACTTTAATAGAATATCATTCTACCATATGTGTAAGAGTCAATCACATCCGATTTACAAATGTAATCTATTTTTGAATTTGTCAATTATTGACAGAATTAACCAAGTACGGGTATTAAACTGAAATTGTGGTGACAGATCAATTTCAGTGGCAGCCAGGCTGTCGTGGATAAGCAGTGCTACTCCTCTCATGGCTCCGAGTGGACATTTAAATTTTTGAATTTTAGGGGGCGGGTGGCCATTGTTTCTGTGAGACCTAGGATGTGAACCTCTTCGGGGCTAGAAAAAGGTGGGCGGCGCGGCCGTTGGAATGAAGAGAGGCGGCCTTTATATTAAGGCAATGACTGTCCCCCGAACTGGCGGCTCTCGTCAGACAAGACACAATGGCTCGTCATGAGGTCAAAAAGGTTTGGTCCATCATCAAGGAACGCGATTTATACGACCCGAAAAACAAACACTACATTTGCGACGACGCGTGATTCAAAGTCATCGGTGTGAAACTTTTCCACACCTTTGGGATAATGATATTCTTGAAAAATTATTTTACAACTTAGATTAACCTTTTTGTGTCCTAGCGTCCAAATTTTCACATTATTATTTTCAAAAATAGCCACTGGATTTGTAGTTAGATGTTTGTTACTAGCGCTAGCTAGCACTGTTTAATGTTCATAATATGTATACAATAAGAATGATATAGAATTTCAATTTCGTATATTTTTTTTGCTTTCGAATTGATTACTTAGGTTAAGTTAAAACGGTAATTAAGATTACGAATTAATTTTTTAGTATTAAAAATACAAATGGGCGCATGTATACGGGTACTGGATTGGATACGGAAAAAGCGACGACATGCGACAGATCTGTCCGGGTATAATATTCGTAGAGAGCATTGCGCTTAAACGTGACTAAAAGCTGACAACCCCCTAAAATGAAAGCTTCTGCCCATGGGATAACACCACTATATTTGTAAAAAAATCGTCATCTGCAAAAGGGTGTTATGCAACATACTTGTGTTATATACATGAGGTGGTGGCTGAGGTAGGTAAGCATGCTGTGCCTGAAGGTCAATAATGTCTCTGTAGGAACTTTTGCATAAAAAATTATTAAATTTTGAATTCCGGACCCTTCACTTCGAACTTTTATGAGCTTGTATCTCAATTCGAAACCGGCTGCAAATTCAGTCATTTTGTTCCACTTTGCCGTTCCTCTTCGATTATCTTGAAAACTAGACTATCAATTCTAAAACGGTTTGATGGAGTTTGTTGCTCCATATTTTGTGACCTGAAACCTGCTTTTATTGTATTTTTGGAGTTACTAGTTAACTGACAAAAAATTATAATATGCAAAGAAACACAGGTCGAAAGCGAAGCGAGGTCAAGCGTTCGATCAACCTCTATTGCCTTGCCAACCCGCGCGCTTGGAATCCTCTATGATGACAGTCTCGTTTATCACCAATTCAACTCCTTTTCAGTCCAACAACATTCCCATCCGGCCTTTGTTGTTTGTTGAGGAAAAAAGTAAAAAATAAGATTGATAGAAACATAGAGCACTGGTCTCAAATTTGGATCGATCCAGAAATCATACTCAAACAAGCTAGAAAATAAAAACACACAAAGAGTAATAATTCAGATCGGAGCACCAAAAATAGATTAATAGAATGTATAGTAATCAAAATGATGTTCACATTAAACATTTACATTAGAATTTTGTTATGATGGTTCTTGATAGTTTTTGTTGTTGTTTATTTATAAAATTAGTAAGGTATTCAGTTCATAATTAAATTGTTGCTATTGTCTTTTGTTTCCATGGCATACTTGAAAAAACTAAAAATCTTTTGCAAAATTGTTGAAATTTCTGGATTTTAATTTTTAATTTAATAAGGGATGAAGTTAGGTATAGAAAATGCTTAAGTAACTCATTCTAAAATACAATTTTCTATCGAATAGTTCAAAAAAAATCAGTAGGTGCCATTTGAAAAAATTGCCTTCTTGAGCATTTTTGGTTGCGATATTTAAAAATTATCTGCGCCCATGGTATAGTATGGTACAAAATACTTTGAATTAAGTACTTTACAAATTGGCTTTCATAAATTCTGAACCATCTGCCAGATACGAATTTCTTCGCAAGCTACCACATCGACCATTTTTTTCACATAAATTAACATAATGTCAAAAATTGTCAGATAAGTTCACATAACAAGTATTATGAAAACTCAGAGTTGGAAGACTAATTGAACCATGTAGAAAAAATGGTACGTTTTTATTTAAAATAAGAAAGTTGATACTGACTTTTGGCACATCCTGTATAGCTAAAGAGTTCAAAATATTTTAGATATAATGAGCATGACTGATTATGACTGTTTCCCAAGTTTCAAATTTCTAATCCAAGTGGAAGTTAAAAAATTTCTAATGCACGGGCTACGTCAATCACCCTGTATTTTCAAAACTCTTTGTCCCGATACAATTAAAAAATTTACCTAGGAAAACCAGTACAATATGCTGCAGCAATTAAAGCTCTATAGATGAAAGAAACATCCAATATCATACCCACAGGCTCAAGTCCGAAAAAAGGTTTAGAGTAGTAATGAAGAAAATGCACCCTTCAACAAAAAAAAAATAATATTATACAGGTCTTAAAAGGACAAGGACATGAAGTTACAAATACCTACGTAATGAAACATCAAAGCAGCAAAATTGAACTATTCTTACCCCGATGAAAAAACAAACAAATCTGTAGTATAACAAAATTAGGACATACCATAGTGAAATACGAGCCACCCCAAGCAAAGAGGTCCATTCCTCAATGCTCGAAATTCCAAGGTTATGGACATACGAAAAATTATTGTTCACATAGAATAGATGTGTAAAATGTGCAGGAGATCATCTAACGAAAAAATGCGTGAAAGAAGCTAGATCCAATCAACTAAAGTGTGCAAACTGTGAAGGAAATTATCCTGTAAACTACCGTGGCTGTATTGTACTAAAACATCTACAACAGAAACTCTACTCAACCCTCAGAGTAAGAAAGATGCCCACATATATTTAGCTCCAACCAGTCCGTCTTAGGGTAAACTACGCCCAAATTATCAACAATAATATTCTGAATCCAAATGACGCAACAAATACTCAAGCAAACAACAACATAAATAACTCGAGAGTATGCTTACCAAAATTATAAAGCAATAGAGCGAATAAGCACCATGCTCAATTTGCTAACAACTGTCGTCAATAAATTAACATAACCGGGACATATAAAATCGCAATTTAGAACGCAAAGGGGCTACACCAACATGCGCTAGAACTTAGAACATTTGTAATGAATCATAACATCGACATTGCCCTCATATCAGAAACTCGCTTCACAACTACATATTATCCCAGATACAAGATATATTGTAGCAACTATCCAGACAAGACAATATTCAACATTATGAATGAGAAAAATACTCCAACCAGCATTACAATTGAAGAAGGAACGGGCCCTTTGACCATATCAGGTGTCCTCCTAAGCATAAAAACAAACAACAACATTATGCAGATTACTTCAAAACATTGGGAAATAAATTTATAGCTGCAAAAGACTACAATGTCAAACACTCTATTTGGTGATCTAAAACAATCACAACCAAAGGAAGAGAATTGCTAAAAGCCTTAACTACAAACCATCTAAGGTATTGATTGACAGGGAAACCATCGTTTCAGAAGCCGATCCAAAAAGATAAAGATTCTCGATTTTATGGGGGCGCTAAACTAATGTTGGTTATATATTCAACATTAGTTGTGGCAGTGGTTGTAGAATTGAAGCAGGAGAGCAACGCTCTTCTGCCTCAATTCCAAAACTCCTCTAATTTTGAATGCCGTTTACGTGCTACAACACGCAAGATGCAAGCATGTGCTTGCATCTTGCGTTACGTCATGTCCTAAGACAAACCGATCATGCGCAAACACGAATTGGACGCGTTTGTCTGGTCACGCTTTTAACGTGGATCTCATGAAACCTCAATATCTTCAAGAATTAACTTTGAACGTTGTTCAGCAGAAGTAAGGATATGCATACTATCCTCATGGTACCCATAAGTTGATGACTACGGAACAACTAGAAGCCGTTCAGGAACACAACTTGGATAAAATAGTAAAGAAAGGGAAAGGGGGGGGGGGGAAAGAAGGCCAGGCTGGCTTAGTATAATACGTGCAGCCACTGTAGAGTAGCTAAAAGGCATACAAGCTAAACTCTTGCCGTAAAAGAGACCGTCCTTAAAGGTAGTGGCAGAGGCAGAAATGCCCCATAGGAAAATCCTTGTGGGATATCTGCCGGGCATTACAAAATATCCAAGTAAAAAATTCTTGGTATAAGGCACAAGATAAAAGCCACAATGCCACCACTTGGAGTATCATCAGAAGAAATCCTGTTGCTCTTAGTCTCTAAACTACCTTCTCGGCTGATGATCAGTCACTTGCAATACTAAAAAAGAGAAGCTTTCAAGTGAGCTACAAATTTGGCCAAGTGACCCTTCGGCCGAAGGGCAAGCTGGCGATAACTTCAAATTTGGTGGAAAAGGTCTAGGAAAATCTAGGGAATCTAGAAAAAACTTACGATTGGCCACTTAAACATGGCAATGCTGGGAACAGCTGTTCGGTTAATCTGATCTGACATTTCTTTGTTGGTGATTTGCTGATTGCTGATTATTTGTCTTCACCCTTGCAGCAAGTGTTGTGCTCAGTATGTGAGACTCAAACCAATATCAAACCGTTAAAATTAATAATGTAGTTAATAAATAATGTTTGATAATAAGAAAGTGTTAAAGGGCGAAGCCATAAAACACATAAAGAGTTAAAAGTTAAACATACGTAAGATCATTTATGCAAAAAGTGCATATTATGCATTGTGATGAATTTTCCAGATTTATTTTATTGTGGTCTCGTGTTAAAAGACGACCAGCCCTTATCTTCTTAAGGAGTAACATCAAGAGTAACAATTCACTTAGTTAAAAAGACAGAGCCACCTGTTAGTCCTCAAGCTTGATCTCTTTTTGAAGCTGAAGTCCAACAACTCGTGGATCTCGTAGTTGCATTCAAAACCTTTACAGCATCCTCTGAATACCGAGCTGCTCTACAGGTAAATGAGCAATTATTGAAACTTATTTTTGATTAATTAAAGTAATTGGCATGTTTTAAAGTGTTGGAAACTATCATCGCGGCCACTCCTGGATCAGCCAAAGATCTCGCCGCTATAGCCATAATTCAAGACCTAGAACTAATTGTTTACATGTCAGATTCTAACTCTGTGCGTTGCGTCCGCAAGAAACACTCTTCTCTGATCGAAGCGGCCAACTACACAGCAGCGCACATCCTTGAAGAACAAGCCACCGTGAAGAACAAGCCAACTCCACCTCTATTCAAGCCAGTACTAGCACTGAATATTCCTACTCCCTTGAAGCTCTTTCGGACGACGAAGATATAGATACCAATAAGGAACCTTATCCTCTCACTCTAAATACTTTATACAACGCAATCACCGCAGCTCAATTGGCTGTCGCTATAGCAAACGCGATTAACACGACTTTTAACACCAACAGCGCTGGAATGCCTGCAACCCCCTCATCCTCAGAAAATGTTATTAGCAATGAAATGTTTAGCACTGCAATACAAGAAGCTTTTGATACTAGAATTGTGGCATAAATTAGAAGAGAGGATAGGGAAGGTGATACGGTCTCCTGGTACTAGTAGCTGCCAAGAGGTTCAAGTTTCCAGCGACAAAGTGAGTGGTGCCGCCACTGGAGTACTGGAGTTAGCCAGAGGTCTTCTCCGTTATCAGTTATCAGTGTCCTTGGCGTCATCGGATAAAAGTTCTGCTCTAGCGCAAGTAAACATGCGCGCCTCAAAGACTCTCGTAGAGGAGTATGAGTCGCCTGGAAAACTAGAACTTGATACTCCCAAGGATTTTGATTAACTGTCAACGACGAAGCACGACTAATTACTCTTGTAGCGTATTTGGGTCCAAACCTTTAAGTTCAAAGGACGGAATGGTATAACGTTTGCACCATGTGCAAACTTCACTATTAAATTTTATGTTCGTAAAACGAAGGAGTTAGGTTCCTAATTGTTAATTGTTGGTTTTATTTGTATTCACCTGTTGAGAATGAAGTTATGGTAAATTATTTTTGTAATTGTTGAATTTGTATTGTACCGGACTGAACTTGTTTCACTAATTTCTTTAAGTGTATTTAAGTATTCTTCGTCTACTGTAATAAACATTTCATTCATAAAAAAACATCCCTATCCAAAAAAATAATTTTTTTATTTATTTTTAAAAAGAAGAAAAATAAACTTTGTAACTTTGCGTACCGCGCATCCCAGACCCGTTATTAGGAGTAACAATCGAGAGAAGAAAAAGAGCAGAATCTGGAAACTATCAAATATCTAATAAAGTGTCTTTTTATCATAGCATATTTTAAATATTAAAAATAAAAATCATAAGATATAATCACCCAAAAAAAATTTTTTAAATCTTAAACTTCTCTCAATTTCCTAAACATTTCGACATCTACACTGTACAATTAGTCGGCATATTGGGTCGAGATAAGGATTGCCTCTGAGGATTAGGGTGTGAGGGGCTTGGCAGAAAATCCGGCCAGTGTGACGTATCGAGCCTGGGCGAGGTGTGGCGCGTCTAAACCACGGAGTATCTAAACCGAGTCCCGGTTCCGGGCTTGACCTCCCGTGTAACCGTTTTGCTTCGAGAATCGAAGTTCGCGTCAAACGGGCTTTCCGATTTATCCTCTTCGACCGTCATTCAACGTTCAACAAAAAATCGGACGAACTAAAGAATAAAAACATGTGGCTCATATAGATGTTGACGAAATAAGATTTCTGCTCAGTACTTTAAATGTCAATAATATCAACTTTAATAAACAAGCGTTAAATAGAGCAAAAATTTTCCATACCAATGACGTAAAGCGATATTTTTGGGTGTTCGACACTGGAATCAACTACAATTTAATAAAGCACGCGCAATTTTCAAAATTGAAATGATTGGTAAATTATTAAAAACAAGGTGTTTTTTGACTTTACAGTTGAAAATCCGTCACTTAAAAGGATAACTGTTTTAATTGATTCAGAAGTTGTTCATGTAAACCAAAATTCAAATTTAACCAGACTGAAGTCGCCAACAAGAAATCGTCAAGTGACTAACCGTATCGACCGTATGCGACATTGTCAATACGGCTAGCGAACTCCTTAACATTTTAAGTGACATGAGGGCGCTGAAGATGATCCACGGAACCCTCATTGATACGTCGGTTTAGTTCCCGCATAAAATGGGCTTGCCTCACAATAGGGCCTTGAAGGTGTTGGCCAGCGAGTTTCTCAATAAAATTATACAAAACAACGTAAGCGGACATTACAGTGCCGAAGAAGCCATCACCTGCATGGAACTCGTCAAGTGGAAACTCAAAGAAGAAATGAAGGTACGTGGCATCAAATAACCATCTGTTCAATAGCTTTACTGAAGTATTGTTATGACTGGTGCTTTGACGACATTCTGGGATGCCCAATTCAGATAATACGTGCAACAGCGATCAGAAGGCGATGTCGTTCGAAACAAACTGTCCCATCATCAAATCCGAAGACTAAAAGCCCTAAAAGTGGCTTTGTTATTTGTTTAATTCTTTGATATAGTATTTGTTATTTTCTGTAGTGTATGACCACCTTTTTCTACGCTATGAGACTAGAACTAGTTTATTTTGATGCAATTTGACTCAGGTATAATTAAAAATATTTATTCTTATATTTGTATTTTTATAAGCGTCTGTATAGGTACGCAGTTTTTGAAAATGAAACTTCGAAATAATTCCAAACGTTGTGTTATGTTTTCTCTAACCAAACTTGACTGCTTGGTCGCTAAACGAAAGACCCAATGAGCGGTAAAGTGGGCAAAACGTCCGACATGATGTAAAGTACAACTCATTTTAACGTGTTTCTTCTTAGGTGGTCGTGCTCTCACTAACGTTTCGTTTCTAAAATCAATTACTGTTTAGGTCGTGGAGATAAGTGGACTGTATAGTTGTTTAAGTATTAGAATGAAAATAGAAGCGTCACCGATAATATGTTTAATGTCGCTGTTGATGTCGTTGTGGTGACGCCGTCTCAATTCAAGAGCTGTTTCTATACGTTGTAAGTTAACATGGCATTCCCACGTTTTCAAAAACATAGTGCCATTATCTTCGTTGAACACCACCACAATTTGGTCTGGTTATAGCGAAATCAATAGCGAAGGTTTGGTGAAAAACATAGGTTTGAGGTCTGTTGGTTGTTTGGTAAGGAAGCCTGTTGGTTGTCTAGTGGGGAGGCCGTTGGGGGTTTGAACTGGAAGTGCGGCGGCCCCAGTGTGATTTTGAAGACGGGTTTGAACTGGAGGTGCGGCGGGCGCAGTTTGATTTTGAGGACTGACGCAACGCTACGTGGGAATCACTGCAAATTTTTGTGTCTCTGCAGCAACGTGACGCTGACGCAACGCTATGTGGGAATTGTCCTTAAAGGACACCGCGACACCGCATGATAATTTCAGAAACGAAACGTTAGTAAGAGCTTCAATCGCAACGTAAATTTTTGTTTAGTAAAAATTGTTTTAGAATTTAGAAGGGCCACTTCTCCCAAGAGAGCACTCACTTGTCATAAACCGTAAATAACCAAGCCGTTTCAACAACCATCACAATTTAAAAACAGTTAAAGTTAAACTTAAAAGTTAAAGTTTAACTTAAGTTTTATTTTTTTAAAAGTTAAAGAAAAGGTTGAATTTTACAATTTTTAAATTTAAATTTCTACAACATATGTACCTACAAGATAATTGAAACCAAACGCATTTGTTTTATTATTTTATATGGTTAGCATAAATATAAATTTTAATGTGTGTTGGGTTTACGTAAAAAAAAAATTAGTTTAAAGTTTAACAGAGACATTATCTTTGCCGTCGGCTGTACAGTCATCTTTAAAAGAATCCGAAATGTTTCGTTGTTTGCCCAAATATTTTTACGCATTATGAATAGAGGAAACAAGTAGACATCAAAACAAGAGAATTAAACTGGTTAATAGGAACAAAATCAAAACTGTCAATAGACAATAAACTATTAATTTACAAAACCGTCATTAAGCCTATTTGGACATACGGCATAAAATTGTGGGAATGCGCTAGTAAAACAAATAGAACCATTATCCAAAGATGGCAGTCAAAAATACTGAGACAAATAACAAGCGCTCCCTGGTACGTATCCTACTATACACTACATAACGACCTCCGAGTTCCAACAATACAAGAAGTCATCAATGAAAGAACTATAGAGAAGTGCACCCTTGCCTTGGAAAAACAATTGACAACAGTCAAAATGCGGTTGTCTTTTGTTTTAGCATGTTTTAACATGTTAAAAATGCTGATTGTTTATGTGCAAATTTCTGGGCAGCAATTTTCAAGACTGAAAAATGGAACGGCATCCGGAAGCTAGTATAGATGATAGCGGGGCGACAATGAATTCGGATGTGGACAAATTGCGCACATCCCTCACCGAACTCCTGCAAGACATTACATATGCGATCAGTGCATTAAAAAGTGCTCAACGTTGCTCAAAGATGACTTCGGAAACCGTTGACGTTAATGAAGTTGGCATGAGGAAACTGTTGAGTCAGATGCAACAAAACGTCGAGAATTTTACCCAAAAACTACAATCTTCCTTGACTGAATATCAACAGTCCTATTTAAATTCCACTGTTACTCCGCCTTCCATAAGTCTCGTCACTGCCACCCTTAATGTAAGTTCTCCCCCGTTACAAAAAAATTAAAACTTAGTCTTCTCAAGACTGGCCCAGAGAGCATGGAGGATGGTTATTTAGATGTAGCCAGCAGTGTTGTTACCAAAATACCAAAACCTTTGAATAGCTCGTCTGACTTGTCAATTGAACAAGTATAATCGATAAGTGGTACAGTTTCAATCTCGCAAAACGAAAGTACTATCTCTGACGCGCCAGTAAAAGCAACGAGAAAGTTGAGAATGCAACTGGAGAAGTGTGAAAAGTACCTTCTGAAGAACAACGCAACATAGGTACCAACAGGGACCCGAAAATTCGCCACCAGCCGAAGGAGAAAAGAAAAGTTAATTACAAGCCCTTCTACGAAGAATATTTATTTTGTATATTTTGAAACATTTTTAAATATAAATTGCAGTAATTTTGTCAACTAAAACGAGAGTCATGCAAAAACAATTTATTGAAACAGCATATGATGCTGATAAAATACCAGTCGAAGAGCAATGAGCCCAAAGCTAAGCGGTGAAAAATTTATTGTTCCGACGAAAATGAAGATTATGGGGTAATGTTCATGCTCTTGACATTGATCGGCAGGAGTTGGAACAAAGAAAATGTTTTTTTTAAAGAATTTACAAAAAACCGAAGAGAAAATATTGCAATTGCCAGCAGCGATTATAGGACAGTTGAATTCTAATTTGTGGTTCCTTGAAAGACGGAATCGTTTTACAGCTTCGTTGTTTGGAAGGATCTACAAGATGAGGGCCACAGCTCCAATAAATGCTGTTAACGTGTTGTTACATTTGCCCTTTATCGGAAATCGCGCTGCAAATTATGGCAAAGACCACGAACCGATAGCAAGAAGAAAATTTTCTTAAATTTGCGGAAAGGAAATCGAAGAGTGTGGTGTTTTTGTAAAAAGAAATGGCAAATTTTATTTAGACGTCATCCCAGACGGTTTAATAGACCATGATTGCATCGTGGAAATAAAGTGCTTTTAGAATGCCTGCGCAGATACATCAGAAAATGGTTATTAAAAAAAGAGTGTAAAATTTGCTGCATTGATTGATAATATTTAGTGTAAAAAAATATGGTTTTAATTATCAGCTGCAGAGGCAGCTTTACGTGACACGGCGGCAATCCAATGGTCCAATGGAAATAAATACTCTATGAAAAAATTGCAAAAACAATAATTATTTTTAGCACAAAAAAGGAAAATCAATTAATTACCATTAATTAATTACTCCCTACAATCACTATATCTTTCAGAATTATAAAAATTTGAGATAAGAGAGTGTTCTTAAAGATGAAACTAAGAAGAAGCCCAACTATTACAATTTAAGGATGTTCCAAAATCTTTGGAAGAAGGTTCAAGTAAAGAAACACTTGAAGGGTGTGTTGTCAAAGAATGATAGAGATGTTGAAAATATTCTTCAAGATAAAGAAAGATCACCAGTACACTAAAAAAATATGAACTTTATTTTTGTAACGCGACTAAGGGTTATCCGAGATTATATCATCTTAATACTTGACGCTATCGATCTATATAAAAAAGAATAAAATCTATCTCGTAAAAAGTGAAATACCTAAGACCTATTTTAACATGGAACTTTACCGATTTTAGTAAGTGTGACTAACAAAAAAGTGTAGATACATAAGCACGCTATTAAGAACCACAGATAAAACTTCATAATTTAACACTTTTGTCAGACACATGCCGTAGTTTTCATACATTATGCATTTCTATGTTGATGATTTCTTTAAAAGAAATTTTAATACTGCACTGGGTGCAAATTTATGTTTTTTTTTATATTATGTTTTACCAAAATAAATAAAATTTAAAAGAAAAACACGATTGCGAACGTTGATCAAGGCTCAAGTCTCGTTGGCATACCGGTATTATTTAGAAAGCGTACGAGATTCTATTATAACTTCGTTTCAGCTAAAGTGAATAAAGATATTTAATTAAATATTTCAAATTATTTTTTAATTTCTCAAATTCAACTATATTTTTAGTTAACATGTAAAGAGGAAAAGCCTTGACTATGATACTGGCAATAAAATTAATAAAGAGATGCAATTAGAAGGTTCGTAATTGGGTGGAGTCGTGACTCGTGAGAGATGTGGGGTGGGATAACTACAATCTACAATGAAATAATGTGCCTGCGCACCAACGCCAAGGAATGGCGGTCAGCTGGGTGGATAAACTTTAAAATTTCAGAAATGATCAAAAACATGCTCATTCCTGCAACTTTTTAAAAATTTAAACAAATGCATTGTGACAGTTTTGCGTTTATTTCTTCACCTAAAAAAATACTATTTCAGAAAATTTTAATCCATCCACTCCAGGAGAATAGAAATTGACGAATTGGTAATGAAGTTTAATTGGGTCCGTAAGTGTCAAAAGCAAAAAGAAGAAGAAGAGGAAAAAGAAGCAGAGGAGGAGGAATCCAAAGATGACAAAAAAAAGAAGCTATGCTCAACAAGCAAGAAGCCAGCTGCCAAAAAGTCCAAGAAGGCGTCTGAAGAATCTGCTAGCGAAACGTTTGATGCATTCGAGGGCTATTCTGAAGAAGAGTTTTCTCCTAAAAAAGTCAACTTTTTCAAGACCCGCAAACTCCACCCTAAGAAGAAAAAGGGTTTTCATCAGACTCTGACGAAAATTGGGGCTAGAAAAAGGAGGGCGGCCGTTGGAGTAAAGAGAGGCGGCTTTTACATTAAGACAATGACTGTCCCCGAACTTGCGGCTCTCGTCGGACAGAACACAATGGCTCGTCATGAGGTCAAAAAGTTTTGGTCCATCATCAAGGAACGCGATTTGTACGATCTGAAAAACAAACAGTACAACATTTACGACGACGCGTTTTTCAAAGTCATCGGTGTGAAACGTTTCCACACCTTTGGGATGATGAAATTTTTGAAAAATTATTTTGTAAGTTAGATTAACTCTTTCGTGTTTTAGCGTCCAAATCTTGGCATTATTTTTTCCAAAAATAGCCACCCAATTTGTTTGTTGGATGTTAATGTTCATAATATGTATACAATAAGGATGATATAGAAGTTTAACTTTGTATATTTTTCTTGGTAGCGAATTGATTACTTAGGTTAAGTTAATACAGTAATTAAGATTACGAATGCATTTTTTTATCAATCCACAGTAGTTCATGTAATTTGTGCACTGTAAATGTCTCGTCTAAATTTTCGTGTAAGCGAATTTATTTGTTATCTAATAAAATTGAAGTAAACAAAGAAAAGGGAAAAAAAGAAGAATCATCCTCAGGCGCAATTCCCAAGACGACACGCACCTTTGGCGGAGGCGCCGGGAGAATCCACACAACACCGGTCGCCGAGACAAGGAAGAAATTTCTGTTAAAACTCTTGCTTCTATTTAGTGATTATCTTCCAACAGACACCTGCGGTGTCTGGCCCCAATATGCGGAGCGACGGCGCGTCATAACCTCTACAAACCCCTCAACTCCAAAGACAGCATTACCATGAGGTCGGCCCACAACCACCGGCCCCCGAACCAGGTCGAATCTAAACGTCACATCTTGTGTCACGTGATGCGTCGCAAGATGCAAACCGACAAAACGTTGAACTTTCGCTCGGTTTACGACAAATTTTGCGTCAGAGATCCCAAAATCAAACATTTAGTACCGCTGAAGTCGGTCATCAATCAAGTTTGCTGCCAACAGTTGGCCCTCAAACACCCGCCAATCAGGTCGTTTGACGAGTTCTACGAGGCCATTAAGGACGACGGCTTCGAGAAGCTGCACTTCACCCACACCAACGTCCAGTGGTACCAGGAGAGGTCTACGGCCGGCGACGGCGCCAAAGCCGTCGTCTTCGGCAATCGGGACGCCATCCAGCAGGTCTGCGACAGCAAAATCATGTATGTGGACGCTTCGTTTCAGATCGACACCAAAGAACCTTTCGACTATCAACTAGTCACTATCCTGGTGTGGGTCCCTGTCCAGGGACGGCTTACGAAAGCTAGTGGGAATATGGACAGGACACTGCAGGCTAAAGGGCCACCTACACAGAATGGGAGTCGTCACAGACTCCACGTGTCACGGTTGCAATGAGGAGGACGAGACGGCGGAACACGTACCTATTATGCCACTGTCCGGCGCTCGCACAAATTAGAGGATCCATACTGGGGGACTTCTGGCCGAGTATGGTCAGTAGATTGCCGACACTCCACCGGGTCTGGTCCTCAGGTTCGTCGAGAAAATCGGCTGGACTGAATGCTAAACTGGGAAGGGGGAGCGGCAAACTCGAGGGGAGGTACAATGGGCCCATTTGTGTGCCTAAGTGCCGGTGGGGTCCTTCGGACCCCACACCCTTAACCGAAATCCAGAATTCAGAATCCTGGTGTGGGTCGACGACAGTGTAAGTAATTTTGTTTGTAGTTGTGCACTCAGTTGAAATTGAGCGCAAGCGATTTACGCTACTCCGCTCACTTTGCCAGGCATAAATCGGGCTGAAATTGATCCATCAGAAGGTGATTGTTTTTTATTGGTATGTTAAGCATTTTTTCCAAATTTAATGTGTCGCTTAGGCATATAGGTATAAGTTCCTGCATTACCGACATTATCTTCGTTGTTATGTATTTGAGTTAATTTAACGTTTTTCTACGTACTCCTTCGTTCTATAATTAACGTGTCCACGCCCGAAGTGTGGGGTGGCACTTGGAAATATCACCTACCCTCACAGAAGTAAAAATAAATTTTGGGGGGTGTAAAAATAAATCTTGGGGGTGTCAAAATTTTTTACTTAACAATTTGTAACCACCCGGAATTTTAAAATCTAAACAATTTTTTCAGTATTATCCAATCTTGTTTGCGTTGGTGAACGAGAAGTCGCAGGAGATCTACAAGCAACTCTTCCAGTACTTGCGCGACACGTTGGCGCCGTCTCTGCGACCCGACGTGATCGTGACGGACTGCGAGGCTTGTCTGTATTACACCCTAGGCGAGACTTACTTGAATTCGCATATTGGCGGTTCAGTTTTCTACTACACTCAAAATTTGTACAACAAAATTTGCTCCCTCAATCTGTCGCGTGAGCTCGAGACCAATTCGTACTTCCGCAACATTTACCACATGATCCTCATGCTGCCTCTTTTGCCCGTCAACACGATCCTCGACGGCCTGAAAAACATCAAACTTCAAGCCTCCGAACTGGGACTGAAGGAGCGTACCCGTCCGATTTTCGCCCACGTCCGCTCCGAATGGATGGAAAAAGTCACCCCCGAGCTGTTCTGCGTCCACCGTCTCGAGAACCGCATCAACGAGAAGAAGAAATCACACAATTTCCTAATGTTGTCCAAAGGCAAACTGCAGAAGAGTCCCATAACGATCGTTTCGGTCGTCGAGAAACTCATCGAACTCGAAGGTTGCAAGTCAAGTACTAGGCGCCTTCGAAAAAATCCTTTGCCCGCCACCTGAGCAGTTCGCAGAAAAAGAATGTGATTCGGGCGTGGCAATTTATCGAGAGTCATCCGAAAATTAACATTAACAATTCGCAACAATTTAAATGGTCACTATTAAAAATAAATTGGGCATTTCCATTCAGCCTTAACAAATACCTTTGCAATAAATAAAACAAGTGTACACTAGAAATTACTTTTGTGCTTTAAAGTAAATTCTTGTTCATCATTTTATACATATGTTCGAAGATTAATCTGAATTGTAACATGAGTAAATAAAAACCGCCATTAGAAAAATAAAAATACTTGTTTCTAAATAAAGTAGCGCTATAGACAAATTGGACGAGCAATAAAGCCGTTCCAGTATAAAATATATGCGCATTTAGAGAAATACGTCGGCATTACTGTAAAGATTAATGCGTTGCAATAACTATCTTTGGAATACTTTAAACTTACGGTCTCTATTTTATTCACTTCGTCACAAAATCAAACATGCCGCACCATATTATAAGTATTTGAGCGCTAAAGAAAATATTGTGTGCATTAAAATTAAATGTAGGTAATGGAAATAAGCGAGCATAATCTAACTTTTTTAATGTGCCGGCCGGCTGTCAGTGACAAATGCAAATGTGTCCGGGTATTGAAACAATTGAAAACGAAGTCCTGTAAGTTCCTGTCCTTATAGTTGGTGTTACCAACCGGAATCGAAAATTTCATCTTTCGGGAATAGCAGTAGGTACGTTCCAAGGAACAAACTGCGGATTTAGAATTTATTTTTTAAAGTTTGCAAAATGAAAATGTTAGTGAGATTTTGAGGGATATCGACGCAATTCAAATCAGTGAAAATAAAGCAATATTTTTGAAAGCATACTAACTTTTTCTAAAAAAATGGGCAAACAAAGAGGCATTTCTGAACTACTTCACGGAACAATGGTTTACCCAACATCAAAATTGATATGAGGAGGCATGCCCTGGGACTCCTAGCACAAACAACGCTCTTGAGCTACCAACCGAGTTCTAAAGGACGAACACACGTTGAGAGAAAGACTGCCACTTTTGCGATTCTGTTATCTTCTTTTAGAAATAATTGAGTCATATTCGAAACGATACGAAAATAATTTGTATAGGAGTTCTCTGATTCGGTCACAATCGATATCAAAGCTTTGACTAATGCAGTCGGCAAAACTAAATAAAAAAGTTGAACGTTCAGATGTCTATAATTGTGAAAGGAGCTATCTAATTCCCGCGGGTAGATTTGATCATATAAAAATATAAACCATGAGGATTTACTGGTATCTGAAGAATCACATGAATACTTAGTGTTTGACAACTTTGTAAGAAAAAAGTCATCATATTATAAATTAGTTTTGACTTCAGAAGCTACGCGATGAAATAATAGACGTTGCACATGTCCACATTTCTTAAAAAAGTATATGTGCAAGCATTTATTGGGATTAGGGTTACGATTCAAATTCGTTAAACCCCCTCCAGCCAAGAACTTGTATATAGGAGTTAAAAGAAAACGGGGCCGCCCGTCAAAGACAATTTTTGAGATATTTTTAACTTTGTAGAATGTTTAAGTTTTGTTGATTACTTTTGGTTAATAAAGTATGTTACATTTAAAACAATAGGAGATATGTGGTACTGTACTAAATATTATAATTATGTAATACCGTGCACTTTTTTAATAATCTTTATTAATGCACAAAAAATATTTTAAACTGCTTGCTATCAATATAAATATTGCACACGTTTGTTTGATTAATGCTCAATGTATCCATTTTAGTTTTCATTGCATTCATAATAATGACTAATGACCAGTTAAATCCCACCTTTAACAATTTCTTTACCAAAGTTCTGGGTTACATTAAATGTATGGAGAATCAGTTGTGGATTTGGGGGTTTTATCGGTACGAGGGCGACACCACTGACGATTTGATTAACGCCGCGAATTTTTCAATTGTTAACACGGCGGAAAGTGACGAGACGGAACAATGCGAGTACGTTTATCCGGTCGAGGAGGACGTAGTGATGGATGTGGTTATCGACGAGAACGACGGGGTCTTGGTTAAGGAGGCCGAGGGCGAAGGGCCGGCCGAGATCGTCAAATCGGGACCTTTTCAAAGTGCTTACGTAGACTATGTGGCAAAGGACTAAGAAAATCGCTTCTTCATGTATCTCAATAAAGTTTGACGCTTTCACCGTTTCAGAATCCCACAAATCACTTGGGCAAACTATAATAATAACCAGCGCGTCCAGGATAAGAAGTGTGATCCCATGCTTTACATTCTTATCGTGGACACTCTGTATAATAATTTAAGGGCGAGATGGCAAGAGGTTTGCTAGTTTAAACGAGCAATGTCAACGTGTTAAAGCCGCCACAGTACTCCTCTTTTATTGTTGTGATTACGTGACTTTATTTCAATAACTTTTTATGATTTATTGTCACAATTTTCTTCTGGCGGTCGGCCTTGAACATTTTTAACGTTGAATTGACCGCTTTTTATCAGTAGATCAGTCTAGCGCTTTCCGGGAACTAAAAAGCGAGATGACTCAGTTTCCTATTTGCAGCTTGCTGCAATTTGCGGCATAACCTTACTTGATAATGTGAAAAGTTCTCACGCCGACACACAGGTAAAAAATGCGGTTGACTTTTGTTTTAGCATGTTTTAGCAAGTTAAAAATGCTGATTGTTCATGTGCAAATTTCTGGGCACATATTTTCAAGACTGAAAAATGGTACAGCACCCGAAAGCTAGTATCGGTGATAGCGAGGCGACAATGGGTTCGGATGTGGACAAGTTTGCGCACATTTCTCACCAAACTCCTGCAAGACATCAATTACATGTGCGATCAATGCATTAAAAAGTCCTCAACGTTGCTCAAAGATAACTCCGGAAACCATTGACGTTAATGAAGTTGGCATGAAGAAACTGTTGAGTCATATGCAACAAAATGTCGAATATTTTACCGAAAACCTACAATCTTCATTGACTGAATATCAACAGCTCTATTTAATTTCCACTGTTACTCCTCCTTCCCGTCGCTGCCGCCCTTAACGTAAGTTCTACACCCGTTACAAAAAAAATTAAAACTTAGTCTTCTCAAGACTGGCTCAGAAAGCATGGAGGATGGTAATTTAGATTTAGCCAGCCGTGTTGTTGCCAATATATCAAAGCCTTAGGATAGCTCGTCTGACTCATCAATTGAAGAAGTATAATCGTTAAGATGGGGTTCAACTGCTTTTTGCATTATTATTTTACTGCCGGAGTGTCTTTGGAAAATGGTTGTATTGTTGTATATAAAGACAACCTTAAATAGCAACTTCCAGTAGTAAAACTTTTATTTTACCTCGAATTATATAGTTTGGTAACATCATTTTTTTAATGTCCACTTTCAATTCCATCTACGTTTCAAATCGCCTCAAAAAGGCATTATATCAGTATATTTAATAGTCATATTTCAATTATAACAAGCCAAAATAACGTATAAGAGCGTGGAGTGTACCAGGGGTCAGGTCAGGTCAGGTCAGATCACCGACAGAAAACCCACCCCACGTGCTGGTGACCCGAACGTGGGGTGTACCAGGAATCACCTCCCTCAAATCAAAAAACGAAACGTCCCTATCGTGATCCGCTTTTAACGTCCTCAAAATTGAACGATCCGCCCCAAGAATCTCCCTCGTTTGTGGTCCGATGATGATTAGTAGTAATAAAAATACAAAAAATTTGCAGGCGAGCAATGCAGAAAACAACTACAAAAAAGAGAAATTTAGCGCAATAATGGAAGTTGATCCACGAAGATACAGGGACACTATGAAGAAAGGTTATTTAAGGATAAAATGGGCATCAAAATGTATACTTTTTAAACACCTGAAAGTAACCAGATGCTAAAAGTGCAATGGATATAATCATATAGCACTAAATTGCACAAATAAAAGGACCTGTGGATACTGTGGTGACAAAAACCACAAAACAAATCTGCGCAAAAAAACTAAACTTTGTTGTGTAAACTGTATAACAATGAACAATAGATACGGTCTCCAAATGGAAATTAATCATACCGCAAAACTGTTGCTTCCACGCGCAACTCTAAACCCAAAAAAGAAATTTAATACAAAATATTTTGGAATTTTAGCGGAACATCATCGGCAGTTTTGCCTGTTTGTAGGAGAGTTTTTCAGGATTCAGGTGTAGGAAAGCAGAGTACTTTGATTTTGGCTTTACATTCATTGCAGGGTTCGTTATTTTGAGACAAACTCGCAAGATCTCACTTCTGCTTTTTAATTAATATATTTTAATAACACCTGTGATGTGTGATCTCAAAAACATATTATTGTATAGATTATATTACATAAAACTACTCATTGCGGCGTTGGCAGGTTCAGGTCGCTACAACACTTACTACTGTGTCAAATCAACATATGGATGCCGCCTCAATCTTCCAATGTACAAAGTTTCTAGATTTAGTATGTAAACTTGTTACTAGAATCACGGGAAAGATATATCGCAAGGAGCTAATAGTTAAATAAATACGTCAGTAAAAAACGACAATAATTCACAACCATCACAGCAAAATAATTCACAACAACACTAAAGTCACTCACAACAAATACAAAAGTATCACAGTCAACAAATTGTCATCTACTAGTAAAAAAGAACAAAATGAAAAACCAGAACACTATAACAACATACCTTGGCAACAAGTAAGAAGCGCTAAACGCAGAAAGGTGATGAAAACATGTGAGACTGACAAAGTAACAGAGAATAATGTCGTAACCACAAATAATAAATACAATGCATTAACAGTTGAAGATAATCCGGTTGAAAACAAAGCAACTACCATCATTAAAAACATCAAACCTCCCCCTATCTTTGTATATGGAGTAGTCAATTATCCAGATATGTTGACACAAATAAGAAATTATCTAGAAGATAAACAATACAATACAAAAACTTTGGCCAATAATACTGTTAAGTAAGTTGTAATGCTACCGATGTATACCGTAAATTGATTACACACTTCAAGAAGCAAAATGTTGTGCATCACACCTATCAGCTGAAAGAAGAGAGAGCCTATAGAATAGTGATTAAATACATGCATCATTCTGTCGCAACAAAAGACATTATAGAAGAACTAAAAGAATTAGGGCACAAAGTTAGAAACATTATAAATGCTAAGCATAGAATAACCAAGGAACCTCTAAATCTATTTTTTGTAGACTTAGAGCCAGCAGATAATAACAAAGACATATACAAAATTGAATGCATGAGGTGTTAACAATATGGTCATTCCAAATCTTATTGCAACCGACCCTACGTATGTGTAAAATGTGGTGGAGCACACAGTACCATTAGCTGCAAAAAAAGCAGGGACACCTCAGCACAATGCGTGCTCTCTGGCGGAGATCACCCAGCAAACTACAGAGGATGTGAGCATTACCAAAAGATCGTACAAGGTAATAACAACTTGAAAATTAAACAAATGCCAGCTAAAATTAACATCATACCACAACCAATCAACCCCAGCCAACAGAATAGAAAGTATGCTAATGTGACAAACCCCAATACAAACCACAATAATGAAACTACTGAGATAGCTTCAGACACAAAAAACATGTTAACACAATTCCTAAACGAATTCGAGTCAATGTTTAACCAGCTTATACAACAGAACAGCATGGTTCTAAACATGCTCACCACACTAATCAGTAAATTGACCAAATAATGGGCAAATTCTTAAGAATAGCACTATGGAACGCGAATGGTCTGAAACAACATAAAGATGAAATAAAGTAATTTTTAGCATCCAATCAAATAGATATATTATTAATAAGTGAAACTCATTTTACCGAACGATCATACTTCAATTAACCACATTACATAATATATCATACGAATCATCCAGATGGTACAGCTCACGGTGGTACTGCGATCCTAATTAAACAAACAATCAAGCATCATGTATATTATTAAAATATTAGCAGAATATTCTACGGGGAATAGGAATAGGGATTACAAGCAAGAGACAATTGTTAAAGAAATCCTCACTTATCTACCCAATAAAAGCTGCCCTAGGGCTACAGTGGCAAGAAATGGGTAACAGGTAGAAGAACTTCTAGAAAATTCGGGAACATGCTAAACATTGCCTTCAGCGACGATTTGGGGCAATGGGTTATTGTGGCTGGATGCCTTATGCCTTATGCCAATGCCAAAGCGACCGATTTAAAAGAGAAAATGAGTCTTTTGGACAAACACGTGGTATTTATTTATTTATTTTTTTAATTTTGCATAATTATTCGAAGAAGTTTTTTTGCAGGAGTCTGGTGCTGGAAAAAGGTTTTACGAAACTTGGTGTATGAAAGTAGTGAATCAGTTGATTGGTCGGGACACCAGGAGGATCATGCAACGATATTATTGTTAGATAAAAAATATAATCGGATAAAGGCAGCATCATCAAGACCAAGTAGTTCACTAAGTTAGCAAAGCACAACCAGCTTCACTAGTTCAGTTAGAGTAGTTAGAGTAAGACATCGTTCGTCAACGGCGCCGAGACGTCAGAGATCGGCCAGCACTGCAATAACGGGAATAACGCATCACAATCTAAATGCATGTCGCTCGACGAAACCAAGCCACCTCTACCAAAAACTAGAAAAACTTCACCAAAGAGTTTGGTCACCAATGATTGGAAAAAAAAGTCATTGAAAGTGTGCGGTTTTCAGGGTGAGGGAGTAATTATTTGAGAAAGTAATTGCAATAATTCTGTTTTATTGATGGCTGTAATAGTTTTTTTCAATTTTTTAAGGAGAGAAGAAAATGTGGAACTGGTTTAATAAATGAGTAATGCAAATTAACAAATAACTATAGTAGTTAATATATAAACAACTAGAAATTTCAAATAATACGTTGACATTATTCAGTTTTACGCGGGGGGCGCTAGTGAGTAATGGGGACAAGATTATAAGATGAAACGCCACCTAATAAGTTCAAAAATCGAGTGGGGTTTATTTACATATTCCAATACTTCAATGTAAACAAAGGATGAGGGGGCCTTAGGTTACACACAACACGCGGTCATCTTCCATTACCGTGTTATCCTTGATACTGTGGCGGTGCACTAGTATGGACGCGTGGCGGGGCTGATTGTGTTCCCTCGATAGCTTAGCGGTCAGAGCAACCAACCGGCAATTGGGAGACCTAGGTTCGATCCTGGTTGGGGAATAACACTTTTATCTTCGCTACGCTAGTCGATAGAATAATGTAGGTAAGAGAAGTCGGCAAATTGGATCCGTAACTTCGGGATAAGGATTGGCTCTGAGGATCGGGGTGTGTCGGGCTAGGCGGGGAAACGGGTCAGTGTGACGTACCGGGCCTGGGCGAGGTGAAGCGCGGTCGCTTTTGGGCGAACCCGCGTCTAAGCCGAGTCCCGGTCCCGGTCTTGACCTCCCGCGGAACCGTTTTGCTTCGAGGATCGGAGTGCGCCTCAACCGGGCGTTCCGATATATCCTCTTCGACCGCCATTCAACGGTCAACTCAGAACTGGCACGGACTTGGGGAATCCGACTGTCTAATTAAAACAAAGCATTGCGATGGCCCCTGCGGGTGTTGACGCAATGTGATTTCTGCCCAGTGCTCTGAATGTCAACGTGAAGAAATTCAAGCAAGCGCGGGTAAACGGCGAGAGTAACTATGACTCTCTACCTGCACACGATTCCTAAATACATAACTCTGATTTTGAATTTTTGCATAGAGTACGACAAAATTTAGTATGACTTTCATTCAGAACTATTTATTTATTGCATTATAGTGGTGAATCTAAAAAATATACTATTGTGATAGTTTTTTTTATCTTTAGGATATATAACAATTACAGTGCTCATCTAATTATTTTTGTTCTATTTTGTAACATATTATGTATCAATTACTGCATAACTTTTTTAAACTATTTAGACACAAATATTAGTGATGTTATGTGCAGTGTAACAAATGTAACTTTCTTTCCTTCAATTTAAAAAGTGTTTAAAAAATCATTCTATTGCAACGTGTCATTCAAATAACTCGTGTATTTTGCGTTGCCTATACTTATACCTACTCGAATGGGCGCCTTAGAGGTGCCGCTTGAAAAAGGTTGAAATGTCTACTCAAGCAAGGCAAGTTTGAGGAAGAAGTAAGAAAACAACTTTTAAAACTTAAAACCTGTGGGGAAAGTGGTAGCCCAGAACAAGGGTTCGAAAATGACCCGGTCCGGGGAGAGCACTTCCAAGTAACACAAGGCCAATCGTATAAACAAGAAAGAGGAAGCTTCTGTGGCCAAAAGAATGGTGGGGACCGTCCTTTACTCAAGTTGTTGCAGAACAAAGAATAGAAATACTAGCCTCATGGTACCCATATAAGTTGCTGACTACGGAACAACTAGAAGCCGTTCAAGAACACATCCTGGATAAAACGGTAAAGAAATGGAAATGGGCTACTACAAAGCGGAGATTCTTACAACTCCACAGAAGGTCAGGCTGGCTTAGTATAACACGTGCAGCCACTGCCACTGACAGTGGGAAAGGCAGAAATGCCCCATGGGGAAATCCTTGTGGAATACCTGCCGGTCAGTACGAAATATCCAAGTAAAAAATTCTGGGTATAAGGCACAAGATAAAAGCCATAATGACACCACTTGGAGAAACATCAGAAGAAATTATGTTGCAACCTAGTCTGTAAACTACCTACTCGGCTGATCATCAGTCAGTCGCAATACTGAAAAAAAAGAGCTTCCAAGTGAGCTACAAATTCGGCCAAGTGACCCTTCGGCCGAAGGGCAAGCTGGCGACAACTGAAAATTTGACGGTAAAGGTATAGGAAAATCTAGGGAATCTAGAAAAAACCTACGATTGGTCACTTAAACATGGCAATGCTGTGAACAGCTGTTTGGTTGATCTGATCTGATTTGCTGATTGCTGATTATTCCTCTTCACCGTTGCAGCTTGCAGCAAGTGTTGTGCTCAGTATGTGGGACTCAAATCAATATCAAACCGTTAAAATTAATAATGTTGTAGATAAATAAGGTTAGATAATAAGGTGGAAGTATTAAAGAGCAAAGCCTTAAAACACATAAAAAGTTAAAAGTTAAACATAGGTAAGATTATTCATGCAAAAAGTGCAGATTATGTATTGTGACGAATTTTCCAGATTTAGTTTATTGTGGTCTCGTTTTGAAAGTCCACCAGCCCTTATCTTCTTAAGGAGTAACAACAAGAGTAACAATTCACTTAGTTAAAAAAAACAGAGTGCCCTGTTAGTCCTCAAACTTGATCTCTTTCTGAAGTTGAAGTCCAACAACTTGTGGTTCTTGTGGTTGCATTCAGAGCCTTTACAGCCTCCTCTAAATACCGAGCTACTTTACAAGTAAATGAGCAATTACTGAAACTTATTTTTGATTAATTAAAGCGATTGGCATGTTTTAAAGTGTTAGAAACTATGATCACGGCCACTCCTGGATTAGCCAAATATCTTGCCGCCATAGCCATAATTCAAGACCCAGAACTAATTGTTCACATGTCAGATCCTAACTCTGTGCGGTGCGTTGCGTCCCCGAGAAACACTCTTCTCTGATCGAAGCCGCCAACTACACAGCAGCGCACATCCTTGAAGAACAAGCCACTGTGAAGAACAAGCCAACAAGCCAACTTCACCTCCAGTCAAGCCAGTACTAGCACTGAATATTCCTTCTCCCTTGAAGCTCTTTCGGACGACGAAGATAAGGATACTAATAAGGAACCTTATCCCCTCACTCCCAATACTTCATACAACGCAATCACCGCCGCTGAATTGGCTGTCGCTATAGCAAACGCGACTAACACGACTTTTAACACCAACAGCGCTGGAATGCCTGCAACCCCTACATCCTCAGGAAATGTTATTACCAATGAAATGTTTAACACTGGAATACAACAAGCTTTTGATACTAGAATTGTGGCATAAATTGGAAAAAAGGATAGGGAAGGTGATACGATCTCCTGACACTAGTAGCTGCCCAGAGGTTCAAGTTTCCAGCGAGAAAGTGAGCAGTGATGCCACTGGAGTTAGCGAGAGGTCTTCTCCGTTATCAATGTCGTTGGCGTCATCGGATGGAACTTCTGTTCTAGCTCAAGCGAACATGCGCGACTTAAAGACCCTCGTCGATGAGGATGAGTCGCCTGGAAAACTAAAACTCGATACTCCCAAGGATTTTGATTAACGTCAACGACGAAGCACGACTAATTACTCTTGTAGCGTATTTGGGTCAAAGGACGGAATGGTATAACGTTTGCACTATGTGCAAACTTCACTATTAAATTTTATGTCCGTAAAACGAGAAAGTTAGGTACCTACTCTAAATTAATGTTTGTTAATTGTTGGTTTTATTTGTATTCACTGGTTGAGAAGGAAGTTATGGTAAAGTATTTTTGTGATTGTTGAATTTGTATAGTACCAAACTAAACTTGTTTCATTAATTTCTTTAAGTGTATTTAAATTCTCTTCGTCTACTGTAATAAACATTTCATTCATAAAAAAACCTCCCTATCCAAAAAAAATATTTTTTTATTAATTTTTTAAAAGAAGGATGGTAAACTTGGTCCTAGAACAGTTATTGGAGTCACAATTGAGAGTGAAGAAAAAGGGCAGAATCTGGAAACTATCAAATATCTAATAAAGTGTTTTTTTATCATGGCATATTGAGAATAATTAAAATAAAAATTATAAAATATAATCACCCCAAAAAAATTTTTTTTAAATCTTAACTTTCTCTCAACTTCCTAAACATTTCGACATCTATACTGTACAATTAGTCCGCATATTGGGTCTGTGGCTTCGAGATAAGGATTGCCTTTGAGCGTTGATTGAGATATTTATCAACGCTTTGAGGATTAGGGTGTGAGGGGCTTGGCAGGAAATCGGGTCAGTGTGACGTATCGAGCCTGGGCGAGGTGTAGCGCGTCTAAACCACGGAGTACCTAAACCGAGTCTCGGTTCTGAGCTTGACCTCCCGTGTAACCGTTTTGCTTCGAGAATCGAAGTTCGCGTCAAACGGGCTTTCCGATTTATCCTCTTCGACCGTCATTCAACGTTCAACAAAAAATCGGACGAACTAAAGAATAAAAACATGTGGCCCATATAGATGTTGACGAAATAAGATTTCTGCTCAGTACTTTAAATGTCAATAATATTAACTTTAATAAACAAGCGTTAAATAAAACAAAAATTTTCTATACCAGTTGCGTAAGGCAATATTTTTGGGTGTTCGACACTGGAAGCAACTACAATTTAATAAAGCAGGCGCAATTTTCAAAATTGAAATGATTGGGAAATTATTAAAAAGGAGGTGTTTTTTGACTTTACAGTTGGAAATCCGTCGCTTAAAGGGATAACTGTTTTAATTGATTCAGAAGTTGTTCATGTGAACCAAAAATCAAATTTAACCAGAGTGAAGTCGCCAACGAGAAATCGTCCAGTGACTAAACCGTATCGACCGTATGCGACATTGTCAATACGACTAGCGAACTCCTCGACATTTTAAGTGACATGAAGGCGCTGAAGATGATCCACGGAACCGTCATCGATACGTCGGTTTAGTTCCCGCATAAAATTGGCTTGCCTCACCAAGAGGGCGTTGAAGGTGTTGGCCAGCGAGTTTCTCAATAAAATTATACAAAACAACGTAAGCGAACATGACTGTGCCGAAAACGCCATCACCTGCATAGAACTCTTCAAGTGGAAACTCAAAGAAGAAATAAAGGTACGTGGCATCAAATAACCATTGGTTGAATAGCTTTACTAAAGTATTGTTATGACTGGTGCTTTGACAACAATTCTGGGATGCCCAATTCAGATAATACGTGCAACAGCGATCAGAAGGCGATGCCGTTCGAAACAAACTGTCCCATCGTCAAATCCGAAGACTGAAAGCCCTAAAAGTGGCTTTGTTATTTGTTTAATTCTTTGATATAGTAGTTGTTATTTTCTGTAGTGTTTGACTACCTAATTCTACGCTATGAGACTAGAACTAGTTTTTTTATGCAATTTGATTCAGGTATAATTATAAATATTTATTTTTATGATAAGGATTTTTTTAAGCGTCTCTATAGGTACGCAATTTTTGAAAATAAAATTTCGAAATAATTCCAACCGTTGTATTATGTTTCCTCTAACCAATACTTAAGAATAAAATGGGCATCAAAATGTATAGTTTTTGAACACCTGAAAGTAACCAGATGCTATAAGTGCAATGGATATAATCATATAGCACTAAATTGCACAAATGAAAGGACCTGTGGATACTGTGGTAACAAAAACCATGAAACAAAACTGCGCAAGAAAAACTAAACTTAGTTGTGTAAACTGTATAACACTGAACAATAGATACGGTCTCCAAATGGAAAATAATCATACTGCCTTTGATGAGAAATGTAAAGTACTTCAAAACAATATTGAACAGCTGAAGAAGAAAACCAACTATGACATATAGCAATCACTGCAAGAATCGTGGGAAAAGGCAAGGACAGTGCAATAATGTATGTTCAAAATAGCCAAAGTCGTGTGAAACATTTTGATGAATACGAAAATTTTATGTCTGTGCATAAACCTATAGTGATGCGTTTGACGGAAACCCATGTTACCCCCGAAATTACTGACTTGGAAGTTCGTATGGAGGGTTATAATTGTGTACGACTTGACTCATCCAGCAAATTTACGGGCGGCGTGATTTTTTATGTTAAAAAGGGGTAAAATATGAGTTCATTGAAGGCCACATGCTGGATATGACTTATTGGATGCTAGTTATTAGGGTAATGGTCGGTGAACATAAGTGCGTGTTGATAGGTGTTTATCGATCACCAAGTTCAGCAAGTAATGTTGTCCTAGATTTTTTTGAGCAATGGTGTAAGGATTTTCTTTTAAACCAAAAACAATTGTTAATTATTGTAGAAGATTTTAATCTTACTTTTGAAAATAGCAGCGATATTTATACAAAAAGGTCGAAAAAATTTCTAGAATACTTGGGAATGGCGCAGTTCATAAATGATTGGATCCATATATCACCTGCTAACTTAAATACTTCATTGATCGACTTTGTTATCAGTAATACCAAAGTTAGTTATAAAGTATTAAGAAGCCCAAATTTCAATAATTATTCCTTAATAGAAGTAATATTAAATGGAAAAGCCAATGAAGCCGTTTTGACATTGCTGAAAAGAAGAAAGTTAACAGATGTAACCACTTTTAGAAAACTCGTGGCTGATATTAAATTATCTTTTAGAGCGATAGACGAGAAGTATGAAAAATTTTCCACGAGTTTTATAACTATTCTGGATACGCTTTATACCAAAGAGGAAAATGATTGTTAAGAGTAAAGCTAAGCCGTGGTTTGATGAGGAATTGGGTAATTTAATAAAATCTAGAAACGGGCTGTTCAAGAAATTTACAATTTAGAAAAGAAGATGATTGGAGATAATACACAACAGTTAAACAAGAGTTAACAAAAGCAATTAGGAGAGCAAAAACAAAGTATTATGAAACCCAAATTGACTTAAATAAAAGATAACCTAAGAAAATGTGGAAAACACTAAAACAAATAATGAGAAACAAAAATAAGACTGAAAACTATGAAAGTGTTGTTTTTGAGAGCGTTAGCCACAATAACATCAGTTTAATAGCGAATAAGTTCAACGATTACTACATTAACAGTATTCAGTCAATTGTAGATTCTATACCTGAAAGGGAGCCAATAAATATTAATTATAATGTAAACAGTAAAATGGAATCATTTTATCTACCATCCGAACAAGCTAGAACTTTTAGACGTGATTATGAAACTACTAAATAAATCTAGTCCAGACGAAATCAATATAGAACTTATAAAAATTGCAATAGATGAATCACTGCCTAGTTTATTACATATATTATTAATAGTTTTTTAGAGATTGGTTATGTTCAGCAGGAATTAAAGACGGCTACGATAATACCTATTAGGAAAGTAAACAATAATACAAAAAAGGCTGAACAATTTTGCCCTGGAAACATGTTCCCTGCAATTTCAAAAATAATAGAGAAAATAGTTTATGATCAATTAATAGAGTATTTAATAAACAATGAGATATTGACGATATATCAATCAGGTTTTAGGAGAAATCCTAGCTGCAAGAGTGCCTTACAGTTCTTTATTAGCGACGCAAAAGAAAATCTTGATAGGGGTATGTTCACCGTGGTGGTTTTCTTGGATTAACTTAAAACAAAGTTAGGAATTTATGGATCTGAGGGCACGGTGATTAAATGGCTACAAAATTACCTGACTGATGGAAAACAGAAAGTAAAATGTGGAACTCAAGTATCTGAAACAAAATCAATTAATCATGGAATCCCACAAGGAAGTATCCTTGGTCCACTACTTTTTATTTTAGTCATAAATGATTTAGGTAAAGTACTAAAGCACTGTAATTCAGTGCGTCGAGCGCAACAATAACTTTAGCAAATCCTCATGTGCCTTTAGCGTCCGCGGTATACAAAGTACATAGAATTTAAGGCGTCACGCAAAGAAAACCCATCACGGTAAATATACGCAATGCTGGCTGTTAGCTTGTTATGCGAAGGTGTGCGAAATCACACTTGAGGGTAAATTATAATTGTATTTCTCTAAATTCTAGATCAACTGAATGAAATAGCACCCCAATCCCCAATAATGGTTACATGTATGGAATGCATGAAACCATTTTTGAAAGCAGCGTCATTAAAAGTCTATGTCAAAAAGTTTAATCCTGGTAAGTGTGCAGTATGCTAGAATATTTTGTCATGTATCATGTCAAAAAACCATTTTGTAGCGTGCATGAAAGCGGCTTTACTTCACACTCTCTTGCTGTCAGTTAAGTTCGCGGCCAAAGTGTAGAAAGTGTTTCATTAAATTTCTTCTAAACAGAAAGTAATATAACCGTAAAAATGTCTTTATTTGGCTCCTTGATGGGTGATATCAAAAAGGATCCGTTTTTCGGCTCTCACATAAACATGAAGCGTCACAAGAACACAATGATGAATTCCTTCTTCAGCGACCCATTTTCCATGGGCAGCTTTGGGGATTTCGACCGCGGTCATCACCGCAACCTCCACAATTCCCTCATGCCCTTCGCAATGCCCATGGTTCCCAACTTCAACCGTTCATTAACGCGACGATGTACCCCTCAAGTTGTGTTTCTGACTCTACAGATGGCGCTGTTTCTTGGCCCAAAATAATTTATGACACAACCCCATGGAAAAGAAGATTTACTGGGTCTTAATCGGCAATAAACTTTGGTCGACTACCTTCCGTGAAAAGGTTCTCTTATCACAATACTTGCCATCTGGTAACTGCCACGAGGCCTGTGACGAGGTTGTCGGCGAGTTGGTTTTCGAAATTTACGTCCACAGACAGACGTTCACCGAGTTATTGCTCCTGAAAGATGCGCATTATGTACTTCACGCATGGAGACAAAAGACTTCAAAGATAGAGCACTCGAAGGTTGCTGGTAAGGTAGCCGCATGGGCTAGTGGCTGAAAGTGGACGGTCGAGGTCGTAGGTTCGGTTCTTGGCCCAGGACAAGGATTTTTTTCCTTTTTTTTTAGAGGCACGCGAAAAAGTTTTGTACAAGGTCAGTTCTGGGCCCTGTAATTTTTTTTTAAAAGCACGATTAGAAATTACCACTAAAAGAAGTTTTACGCTTTACATAATGCAGTCATTGTTTACTTTACCCACTTCTGGATTTTCAAAAAGCCAATTACAGCAAAGCATTCCTTAACATTTATATATTACGGAAATCAATATCTTTTTTTGTGCAAACCACTTCTATTTTTACTCTTATTTTCTTTGCCTTAGCACATCTACATCTCAAAAACCAAGAAGTGGACATTGTAAACAATCACCCATAATGCGCATGTTTCAGGAGCAAGAGCTCCGTGGAACGTCTGTCTCTTACAACCTTGTCCGCGGCGTCCTTTATAGAGACCTATGTCCTATGGCGGTTCCACAATCGCTGGATGCCCGATGGGCTCACACTAACATCTCTTGCAACTTGCCGAATGGAAGTTCCATTTTCAATTAGAGCAACACCGCGTGCAATTTCCACCTCATTGAGATACCTCATTTTGATTTTAATACTGGTTAGATGACATTTAATGTCAGTTTTGAGTAAGACAATCAACAAAGAGTCGCATTACATTCACTTTGATTTTCGTAGTTTTATTAATTTTCTGTTCAAGTCTTTAGAAGAAAGGATTGGTTGAATGTTGCTGCAATTATGGTTTCTTAGGAATATTAGATGACGGAAACATTATTGAATAATAAAGACGTTTCCATTATTGGTACAGACCAACTCCAACTAACCATGAGAAAAGCTGTTGTTTCAAAAAGACGTAGTTTTTGTCGTTCTTAGGAATGTGACCAACTAACCCTTAAAAAAACACACAATTATTACTTTCAATTTCAGGGGCAATTGAGGATCACTAATGCAGTGAAATGTTATTTTATTGGGTACAATGAGTTTGAGGAAAATAATCTATTTATCAAAGAATCTCCATGCCGATTTTGTTTTCTTCATTACCACCGTAACCGCCGGACAACAAAAATTAACTATTATGTTTGTCGTGGTTGCTTTCGTTCCCCATCATTTCAGTTTATTTATGGTACAGTTGCAAAGTAACAGATAAGGGATCATAAAACTGACCGCAAGTGCACCCCTGATCGACGGTGACAGGTCCGTGACAGCTCAAACATTGAAGCGCCACGTGGTGGCTCTACACCGAACTAAATTTAACATGGCAAGCATAGGACCGTAGGTTGTCGATTAAGATAGACAGTAGACTAATTAACTTTTCTTAAAATTTCTTCACCTTTTGTTAATAGCGCTTTAAAATCTAGCTATTAACATATAACCGCATAGAAAAAAATAATGGCAACGTTGATTAATTAATCATAAAATCAAAATTTCAAACTTTAGCCGGATTTTGAGCTCGTTATTTTTTAGATTACAATTTTTTGTATACAAGGAAATGATCACGTCCTCAAAATCTTTGGTTGTAACCGCGATATAACGATCAAAAGATTGCTGCAGACGTATTCTAAATTAACTATTACCACTTTGTTAATTGAGGTGCATACTTCAATTATACGGTAGTATGTAACTGAAAGATTCCTTTATAATATTTAATAAAATGTATTTTTCTAACGCCATAAGTTTTCATACTACAGTGGTATAAAGTCGAGCAAAATTTGGCAAAATGTCTCCTTCGCCACCTTAAGGGGCTCAGTGGACTCTCTAGGCGCCCACAGTTACAGTTCCAGCACCCTGGTCACCATGTCTTCAGGTCCTGATGACAGGCCGCAAGTGTACATACAAAGCTACCTCCAGCACGCGCACAGCTCCTGGAGGCATCAAAAAAACTCAAAGGAGCATCCAAGATTCCACTACCGGGACAAAGAAGATGGCAATCGGTCACTATATCGGCGAAAGAGCACATATTATTGAAAAAGAACAAAACGTGCACACTGGCGACCAGGAGGAACGTCAGAATTTTATTGATTTAGACGAGGACGAAGCTGACAATTTTAATAAAGAGTGGGAGAACAAGGCTCGCAGCCGGTCGGAAATTTCTAGGATTTGCTCACGGTCAGTCAGAAATCGACACTCGTACGGAGGAAATTCCGGCTTAGTCGCCATCACAGGAGAGCCTAGTAGACGTCGGCAAAGGCAAACGATGACGACGCCCCTCATATCCCCACCTCCGACGCTGCCAAGTAGAAGCTCTTACTCTGCCAGGACTCCGTGCAGTCCACCATGACAAGTTCAACACGCTCGAAGGAGTAAAATTGTCAAGACTGCTTCGGGATCACCGCCTACGCAGGCTGATAAATAAATTCGTTCAATACGTCTCTACAAATCTCGACAATTGAAAGTTTTCAATCCTTACCAACTTACAAATTGCAATAAGTTTTACACTGTCATTCAAAATTTACAAATACCGAACGTGTGTAAGAAGGTTTTGACCTAATGAAAGTAGACTGTTTGAATTTAATTAGTTTGCAATTTTACTATCAATAAAAGTTAATGTTGCTTTAATTTCCATTTTATTTTAGGCGCCTTATTAGGTCCTTCTTTATATGGATACGGCCGACAGCAAGATAATGTCTGTTACTTTTATTACTTTTATGTTACCTTATGTTACTGCTTATGCGCCTTGCGCTCTAGGCCTTCATGACTTCTGTGCCGCGCGTGTGTGTGCGCAAGACCGGAGATAACGGTTGTTGGCATTCGGTAAAAACCTAAGAAAGGAAACGCATGTGTTTTTTGGTTTTGTGGCTTGTTAGTTTTGCTTTTATCAATAAATAATACAAAAATCTATGGTCCTTCGAACTCAACGAAACCGCAACATAAAATGGTCCTAATCGAACCGGATTGTACCGCCCAGCAACCAGCAACTTCACCGAGAAATTGTTGAAGCCACGAAGCAAGCGTAACCGCCGCCATTACAACAGGGCCGGACCGGGGACGCCAACTCGCCAACAAAATAACCTACACCCACGCAAACAAAAGTGAGTCCTTTCCAGCTTTCATTTAGCAATTTCCCTTAATTTCACGTGCAATTTTCGGAAAACAATAAATATGGCTGAAGACGCGAACGTCAAATTATTGACACGAAAACGGGCCGCTTTAAAAACAAAGCTTACTAACTTCAAAAACTTTCTTGACAAAAACACGCTTGATTCTCAAATCACACCTTCCTCAACATTTTTCTTGCAGGTAGAACAACGTAGTGAAGGTTTTAAACAACTCATAAGCGATTTTAACAAAATTCAAGACGAAATAGACATTACAGTATCGGAGGAGCTCTTTGCACAGCAGGCCAATGAACGAGAGCAATTTGAATCTTTATTTTACGAATTATTAGCAACCACAAGCCAGTTGTTATCGGGAAACCAGGTTCAAATTCCAAATCCGCTTCAAGTTGGTGCAAACGCTCAAAATTCACTATCAGACAGTGCTTCTGAAAGCTTTAGCTCACCTATGCTGCCGCAAAATGCGCAAGCAGCTGTAGAACAAACTACTGTTAAATTACAAGCGTTAAAACTCGAAACTTTCGACGGCAAGCCTGAACATTTCCCCGCCTTTTCTGATGCTTTTAAAAGTCTCATAGAAAACAATAGCAAGCTTGACGACTTATCAAAATTCTTGTACCTTAGGTCGGCACTTTCTGAAGAACCGCTTCGGGTCATTCGATCATTAGAGGTCACCTCCATTAACTATGCTACTGCTTGGTCACTTCTGAAGAAAAGATACCAAAACAAAAAGCTAATGGTTCACAATCACGTCAAAGCCATTGCTGATGCGCCTAAAATTCCAAAAGAGTCTTTTCAATCTCTTCGTCAGCTACTCGATGACCTTCAAACGCATTATCGTTCCTTGAAAAGTTTAGGGCAACCAGTAATGCACTGGGATAGCATGCTCATATACCTAGTAGTTGATAAATTCCCGTATCAAACCAAAAAAGAATGGGAAAATGAGGTTGAAGAAGCAAAGGAAGTTGATCTACCAACTTATAACGATCTCGTCAACTTCTTAGAAAAGCGCTGCAGATTGTTAGAAAAAATGACCAAGCTGCATAATGCTGATTCAGCGTTAAGCAAAAACAAATACGAAGGTAAGTTTTCAAAGTCTCAATCTCATGTTGTGACAAAGTATAACGCGTGCCCTTCTTGCAAAAATGATCACCCTTTATATGCATGTCGCTCGTTCCTGAGCATGCCTGTCGATAAAAGATTGGAGGAGGTAAACAAAATCGGAGTTTGTTCTAACTGTCTGCGAGAAGGTCACAAAAAGTCTAATTGCAGATCTCGACATTGCAAAAAATGTTCCAAATTTCATTCAACCCTCTTGCATAAAGACACCAGCATTTCTGATCAAGCCGAGCGTACTTCTCCTACCCCCTTAACTCTCTCGAACCATACCGTTCATTGCAACGCAGAACAAATTTTGCCAACCGCAAAAATAATTGTAATCTCGGAGGATGGTAAGCAAATTCAATGCACAGCACTACTAGATTCTGGCAGCATGAGATCTTATATGACCTCTCAGTTATGCAAAAGGCTTTCCCTTCCTACCATTCATAGCGACTTTTCAATCGCTGGCATTAATCAAACAAGGTCAAAGATTTCTTTCAGCACTTCTGCCAAGATAAAGTCAATTCATAGCCATTTCGCAGCGGAACTATCATTTCTAATACTTCCAAATATAACCCAAACTCTATCTGCTGCAAACTTCAGCATGAAATCGTTGACCATTCCACCTCGAATCGCTTTAGCCAATGTGGATTTCGCTAAGAGCACGCGAATAGACATATTGTTAGGGGTTGATGTTTTCTGGCAGCTCATAAAGGCTGATCAGCCCTACATTCACGAATATCCATACATCATCAACTCAGAACTCGGTTACTTGATCTCTGGTAGCTTTTCATGTTTAAGGAATCAAACCAATAATGACATAAGCTGTAATCTTTCCGTTTCCACGCTTTCGAAACAAATATCTCGTTTTTGGGAGCAGGAAGTCTGCGAAGATTCAGCACCCATTCTTTCTGAAGAGGAACAACTTTGCGAAGACAATTTCGTTAAGACAACTAAAAGAAATGAAGAGGGCCGCTTCGTAGTCACCATCCCGCTACAAAGCTCTCCTAGCGTCTTAGGCGATTCAAAACAAAGAGCGACTAAGCAATTTCTGTCTCTTGAAAAGAAGCTTTCTTCTAATGCCGCTCTTAAAACAGCCTATTCTGATTTCATTAACGAATACGAATCTCTTGGTCACATGGTCAAGCTTTGTCACGATGCCGATATAGCTTCTTACAGCTATTACATGCCACATTTGCCGGTTATACGCGAGCAGAGTTTGACTACAAAGCTGAGAGTCGTTTTTAATTCTTCAGCTCCCACTACTTCTGGAGTATCTCTTAACGACATTCAGATGAGCGGCCCCGTAATTCAAGATGATCTTTTCTCTATCGCACTTAGATTCCGCCGTTACAAGTACATTTTGTCCAGCGATTGTTCCAAAATGTATCGTTCCATCATTATCGATCCTGCTCAACGTTCTCTGCAAAGAATTGTATGGAGACCCGACCCTTCGCTTCCGATTGAAGGTTATGAGCTATGTACTGTCACATATGGTCAAAAGGCCTCAAGTTTCCTTGCCATAAGGTGCTTATTCGAGTTAGCTGCTTCTCACGAAAAAACACAGCCGGAAATCTCTAAAATCATACGAAGAGATATGTACTGCGATGATCTGTTGACCAGTATCGATTCCTTTGAGCAAGCTCGATATGTTTGTAAGACAATATCCGAAATTCTTCTATCAGGGGGATTTGTTCTCCGCAAGTGGACGTCGAATGAGCCACAAGTTCTTAATTGTGTCAATGATGGCAACGTATCGCAAATGGTATTAAACTTTCAACAGGATGAAAGCACTAAGACTCTTGGTCTATCATATGCTCCTCATTCTGACCAGCTGTTTTTTAGCATTGGTTTCAAAAAACATGCATCAATTCCTACCAAACGTGAAGTTTTGTCCATTATTAGTCAAATTTTTGATCCCCTCGGTCTTTTAAGTATTTGTACTATTTCTGCAAAAATTTTTATGCAACAGCTATGGTTGGCTCAGCTAAAATGGGATGACCCTCTAACACCTGATCTAAGAATCCAATGGGAAAGTTTCAGCAATGAACTGCCCATCTTAAATGATTTACGAATCTCTCGGCATGCAATGTGCCATCAGCCTTCTAAAATCGAGTTGCATGGATTTTCTGATGCAAGCAGGAAAGCGTACGGCGCCTGTATCTACGCTAGGTCAATAGATAGGCAGGGCAAAATTTCAGTTCATCTTCTCTGTGCTAAAACCAAGGTTGCTCCATTGAAGCACCTAACCATTCCCAAACTCGAATTGTCTGCCGCTGCCATACTTGCAAAATTTCTCAAAAAAGTGAAATCTTCTTTGGACTTGAATGTCGACTCTATATTCTTGTGGACAGACTCCGAAATCGTCCTGGCATGGATCAACTCTGAACCTTACAAGCTAGAGACTTTCGAAGCCAACCGGATCGTTCAAATACACACGATTTCACCACGCGAGCAATGGCGATATGTCCATACCAGCGAAAACCCCGGAGATCTGCTATCACGAGGCGTTAGCCCTCGCAAAGTTGCGAACTTAAAGCTATGGTGGCATGGTCCGGATTTTCTCTTGCTGGACGAGCGCCAATGGCCCAAGCAAAAATCTGTCTTCTGCCACAGATTTCAGGGAACTAAACCCACGACTCAAGCGTGCCTGTCACAAATTCCCATGTCAGGTTTTCCCTTTCAAAGATTTTCCTCTCTTTCAAAAATGGAACGCGTAGCCGCATATATTCGGCGATTTATTCAAAACTGCCGCGTCTCAAAAAATGTCCGCCAAACCAGTCCTCTGACAATTGTCGAATTACACGAATCTCTGCTATTCCTGATTAGGCTTGCTCAGTCAGAAGAATTCTCCACTGATATACAAGATTTGAAGGCTTCTAAAAGTCTAAGCAAATGCAGCAAATTAATTGCTTTAAACCCATATTTTGATGAGACCGAAAAACTACTACGAGTAGGTGGGCGTTTATCGAGATCTGATTTTTCCCACGACAAAAAACATCCCATACTGCTTCCTGGAAAGCATCCTTTAACCAAAGCGCTTTTTCTTAAGGAGCACTCCCGCCTACTGCACGCTGGACCACAATTATTGCTTTCAACCATCAGGGAAACTTACTGGCCTCTTGGTGGCCGGTCCTTAGCCAAAAATATTGTTAGAAGTTGCGTCTCATGTTTTAGGGCAAAGCCTTCTTCTATCAGCAACCTCATGGGAGATCTTCCCGCTGATCGCGTCACTCCTCACTCGCCCTTTACAATTGTAGGTACCGATTATGCCGGTCCGTTCTTAGTGAAAGACCGAAAAGGTCGGGGTGCGAAAGTTTCGAAAGCCTACATTTGCGTTTTTATCTGTTTTGCTACCAAAGCTGCGCATTTGGAATTGGTATCTGATTTAAGCTCAGATTCGTTTCTTTTAGCATTGAGACGATTTGCGTCTCGCCGAGGCATGCCTGCAAAGATCTACTCCGATAATGGAAAAAATTACGTTGGCGCGAACAACAAATTAAAAGAACTTGGTCAATTCCTAATCGATAACAATTTAGCAGAATCTTTCAAAAGCGAAAAGTTTAATTGGATTTTTTTTACCCCCCTATTCCCCTCACATGGGTGGTATTTGGGAATCGTGCGTCAAGTCAGTTAAGAATCATTTGCGACGAGTAACTGGAAATTTAACTTTTACATTTGAGCAGCTTAACACTCTACTTGTACAAATTGAAGCCATTCTAAATTCAAGGCCGCTTTGTCCGCTATCTAGTGATCCTAGCGACCTCACTCCTCTTACTCCCTCACATTTTCTACTGGGTAAAACCTTGACTACGGTTCCGGATCCACGCCTGACACACCTGAGGCCAAATAGGCTCGACACGTATCAGCACATCCAGCTCATTACACAGCATCTGTGGTCAAGATGGTCCAAGGAGTACCTCGCAGAGCTTCAGCGCCGCAATAAGTGGCAGGTTCGCCATCAAAACTTGAAGGAAGGCATGCTGGTCATTTTGAAAGATGACAACCTACCCCCTGCCAAATGGCGCCTCGGACGCATCCTCAAGCTGCATCCAGGAGCTGACAACATCGTTCGAGTCGTCACGCTTCGCACTTCCAGCGGTGACACCCAACGTGCAATAAACAAAATTTGTGTTTTGCCACTCGCGGCCTAGTGCAGTGAGTGATCACCTTTACTGAGTTTTCCAGATTGACTTTTATAGTACTCTTTGGAATTTCAAATTTATTTTATAACTTTACTCTTCCAACGGGGGGAGTATATGTTACTTTTATTACTTTTATGTTACCTTATGTTACTGCTTATGCGCCTTGCGCTCTAGGCCTTCATGACTTCTGTGCCGCGCGTGTGTGTGCGCAAGACCGGAGATAACGGTTGTTGGCATTCGGTAAAAACCTAAGAAAGGAAACGCATGTGTTTTTTGGTTTTGTGGCTTGTTAGTTTTGCTTTTATCAATAAATAATACAAAAATCTATGGTCCTTCGAACTCAACGAAACCGCAACAATGTCCATCTCCCAATTTTAAAATTTAAATTTCTTACAACAGATGTACGTACAAGATAATTGAAACCAAACGCATTTGTTCCATTATTTCATATGGTTGGCATAAATATAATTTTTAATGTCTGTGTTGGGTTTATGTGAAAAAAAATAAGTTTAAAGTTTAACAGAGACATTATCTTTGCTGTCGGCTGTACAGTCATCTTTAAAAGAATCCGAAATGTAACCGAAACGGTAATTAAAATTACAAATTAATTTTTTTATCAATCCGCAGTAGTTCATTTAATTTGTGCACTGTAAATGTCTCGTCTAAATTTTTGTGAAAGCGAATTTATTTGTTATCTAATAAAATTGAAGTAAATAAAGAAAAGGGAAAAAAAGGAAAGCATCCCTAAGAAAAACGTACAGCTTAAGAATAGGTTAACCAAATAATTTTAATAAACTAGTATTAACATCACTCCTAAGACTGCATTAAACTTAAAGTGATTTAAAATTATAGTTGAACATAAAATGTGTTTTCAGTTTTCTATTGAGTTTTATTTTTTAATACTTGTGCTTTACTTTTGCTAATTTTGAAAAAATTTGAAAAGCAATAGAGAGGCACTTGAGGAGATCTATATATATTTATACATTATATTTTTATAAAGCAATGTTTTAAGGATTGGCGCTGTCATTACAATTATTTTTAGACCTTTGGCGCCTAGTTCATACTAAAGTGACAAACTAATTGGAGGAAAACTTTTGGAGTTTAAATCATAAAAGATAAAGATACATTACTTACTCTACTTGTGGCTGACTTGGAAACACCAAGTGGTTTTAAAACATTTAATTCAAACTGAATTATCTACAAATTGGTTGAATTGCGTGAGTATATGAGCTTTTTTTATGGTAATAAATTTGTCCGAAACCTATCTTTTTTCTTTTAAAGTTTTCTAGCTAAATGGACCCCTTGAGAGCCCCTGACAGTTTCGATTTTCCCATTTACTTCTTATAACATTGAGCATAACTTTATGACTAATTTGTATATATAGTGCTCTTAAAAAGAAAAAATTGGAAATTTTTGAGAGCCCCACTGGAAATGTGCATATAAGAGGATGAACGTTGCTCTCTTTAACTTTTGATTGTAGAGTAGTAGGTAGTAGGTAGGTAAATCTTTGAGCGTTATTTGCTGTGCAATACGGTGACTGAAAGACCACAATAACCGCAAAAGAGATTCACTTCAAAGCCAGATTGATAGGTTGCAATCAAAAAAGGCAACAAATTGAGGCAAAATCGGGCGATTGGTTGACGTTCCAGTCAGAAGAGATCAAACTCAAAAGACAAATCAACAAACTGAAGCTGAATCAGCACAAAATCGTCGCATATAACAAGAAAATCGAGCAACTGAAGACCAGAACTTGGAAAAAGACGCGGAAAAAGTGTCAGTGTCAAAACCCCCAAACAAAACCGAGGAACCCCCAGAACTCAAAGAGAATGCAGCGGAGGATGACGACATTGTTCTGGAAGATCCCAAATTTGAAGGTGATGATGAATTTGATGAAGATGAAGACGTTAACAAGTTCAAATCAACAACAAATGTGGAAATTATATCTTAAAGTCTTAAATAATAGAGCATTAAAACAACCCAATCTAAACTACGGTCTTTTAAGCCAACACGCAAGTGTAATTGACAATTGCTACTGTTAGAAATTTTCGAGTATATTATCAAGACTCTTGGTCCTCAGATAATTAAAATTCACCTAGGAAAACCAGAACAATATGCTGTAGCAATTAAAGCTCTATAGATGAAAGAAACACTCCATACCATACCTACAGGCCCAAGTCCAAAAAGAAATTTAGAGTAGTAATGAAGAGAATGCACCCCTCAACAGAAAAAAATAATATGATACAAGCCTTAAAGGACAAGGACATAAAGTTACAAATACCTACGCGTAATCAAACATCGAAGCAGCAATATTGAACTACCCTTATGGTATATAGACCTCAAACCCGATGAAAAAACAAACAAATCTATAATATAACAAAATTATGACGACATACTATAGTGAAATACGAGCTACCCCAAGCAAAGAGGTCCATTCCTCCATGCTTGAAATTCCAAAGTTATGGACATACAAAGAATTATTGTCACAAAGAACTAGATGCAACAAGTGTTGTGCTCAGTATGTAGGATTCAAACCAATATCAAACCGTTAAAATTAATAATGTTGTTAATAAATAATGTTCGATAATAAGGTAAAAGTGTTAAGGGGCGAAGTCTTAAAATACATAAAAAGTCAAACGTTAAACATAGGTAAGATTATTCGTGCAAAAAGTGCAGATTATGTATTGTGATAAATTTTATAGATTTAGTTTATTGTGGTCTAGTTTTGGAAGACGACCTTTTGTAGAATCGTTTAATGTTGATCAAAATTCCCTACCAGGAATGACAAAGCCAGTATACTGTTTACTATTCTCATCCAGTTCCACCTGCCAATAAGCACTTCGAATATTCAACAGAGAAATAAAACGACTATGGCCTAATTGATCTAAAATTTCGTTGATATTTGGTATGGGATGAGCTGCTCGTTTTGTTACCGCATTAAGTTTTCTAAAGTCTACTACAAAACGATAATCGCCATCCTTTTTCGGTATCATAAATATTGGACTAGTCCATTCAGTGTTACTGGGTTCTACTACTCCTAGCTCTAACATTTTATCGAGTTCTTCATTAATTTTTGTTTGAATAAAAGGACTGACTCAAAAATATTTAGATTTAATAGGCGCTACTATTTAATCTGTTTTCAATTCTATTCTAAGTTTGACTAAATTTGTTTTTGCTCCGTTCCCAGGTAACCTGTGAACTCCTGTCCTGCTGCTGGACCAATTAGGGATATGGAGGGAAGAGAAAGCACGAATAACCGTTTTTCGGCAGCTGCTGGCATCGTTAGTTTGATCAACAAAGTGAGGGAAAAAGATAGAAAACCGCGTATAGATACCGACTTAAGCCAGGTTTTGGAAGACTTTCTGCAAAAACTTCGGGAATGCGCTGTATATCTATCAAATGGCATATTCAATACCAATTTCGCAGAGGCAGCACTGCTGTTGCAAAGCTCAGCTGAGTTGTACGGGAAAAAAGTGGACATCATCATTGATTATCAAAAACGGATTGTTCTCTACGACCAAAAGGGCAGCGGCACAAGTGAGGAAATCGAAAAAGTGGAGAAAAAAAGACGGAAATACAAGCGCAAACGGAAAGTAAATTCTGATGAGAAGGAAACCAAGAAGCTCATTAGCAACTTGTCTTTTGGTCCTGTTGGATATTGCCATTATATCAATGAATGCTGCGAATCAAACGATTTATTAAGTCAATGGACCAATAATTCAACTCCATCCTCCAACAGCACTAACCATGGCCGAGTTTATTGCAATAGCACTTCATTGTTTCTACCTGATGACGTTTTGCATACTTTGGACGACAATGATTACGTTTGTTGACGCTGCACCCAACGTGCACCTTGAGGCAAGGGTAGGGGTGGGAAACCTACCTGCAGCAAACCTCCCTGGCCCGGGTTGTATTCTTTCTGAACTATTAAGAAGTAGCTCTCGAATTGAGACGACGTCATCTTAGCAACATTAAAGCGATATACATTGGTGACGCTTCTATTTTCATCCCTATCCAAATTCATGCAGTCCCCTAATCTCCGACCTAAACAAGGTTGGACGCTACAATCAGTTCCATTCGGCTTCTCTAGTTGAAGAAATGTTCAGTTTAGAAGATAATAATTTACGGGAAGACCACCAAAATTGCTTACCAAAAATGCGAATAGACTGTCATGTGGTGCACGATTTTTTACATGAAAGAGGGATACCCAGTGATTGCGCCAATGAGAAGTACGCAAATGATTTAAAGGAATAGTCGAAAAGCCAAACGGTAAACTTAGAGTATGTCTTGATCCCAGAAATCTTAATGAGACCGTGAAACGACCATCAAATGTGGTCATACCAACCTTAAATAATGTTACGGAAAAATTTGGTGAAAAACGTGTTTTTACTATTTTAGATTTAAAAGAAGGGTTTTGGCATGTCACGTTGGATAATGACTCATCAGATTTGTGCACCTTCTCGACACCATACGGGTGCTACAAATTTCACAGGCTTCCCTTTCGAATTTCAATGGCGCCAGAATATTTCCAGTACGTCAATCAGAAAAATTTTGGAGAAATCCCGGGAGTTTTGATTTATATTGATGACTTACAAATTGCGGCTGATTCTGGTGACGAGCATGATAGAATTTTGACCCAAGTGATGAAGAAGGCTAGGGAAATTGGCGCAAGGTTTAATAAATATAAAGTTCAGTTCAAAAAAGAAAGTGTCAGATTATGGGACACATTTTCTCTGTCTGGCATTGTAATTGATGAAGAAAGGGTGAGAGCGTTAAAAGCCATAAAAAACCCAACCACTGTCAAACAGCTCTAGAGCATTCTGGGCATCTTCAATTTTTTAAGTAGATTTATTCTACAATACTCGGAGAAAACAGCATCTTTGCGCTAACTGTTAAAAAAGAACGTAGAATTCCTTTGGCTTACAGTTCACACCGAAGCATTGAATAAATTAAAATCATTAGTGACGCATGCACTAGTGCACCAGTTTTGGCACACTTAGATGCTCATAAAGAAATAGTTTTACAATGCGATGGCCTCGGATGTGTTCAGCTGCAAGAAGACAAGCCAGTGTCTTTTGTATCGCAAAAATTAACTGAAAGTGAGAAAAAATTTCCACAAATTGAAAAAGAGTTATTAAGTATTGTTTTTGCAACTAAAAAGTTTCATTATTACATTTATGGTCAGAAAGTAAAAGTAGTAACTGATCATAAGCCTTTGCTTGGTATAATTAACAAACCAATTAATGATATCGCGTCAAATAGGTTTAAAAAAATGTGTCTCATGCTGTCAAGATACAATGTAGACTTAAACTACTTACCTGGAAAATGTATGCATATCGCAGACTGGTGATGATTTAGAACCCATTGAGGAAGTTCATTCAGTAAGCGCAAGCTGATGAGAAAAAAATTAAATTTCAAACTGCCACACTAAATGATCCGGGTTTGGTAAAAGTTATCGACTATCATCAAAATGGTTGGCCTATCGAGAAAAAGTTTGTAGCTGACTTGGCAAAATTTTATTTTAAGTTCAAAGACCAAATTCATGTAGAGGGTAATTTGGTTTTTTTAGACTACCGCTTGGTAGTACCAAATAGTTTGAGGAAATACGTTTTAAATATTCTTCATAAAGCTCACTTTGGAATTACAAAGACTAAGGAACGAGCCAGACAAACGCTGTACTGGCCTGGCATGAATTCTGAGATTGAAAACATGATTGGCAAGTGTTCGGTTTGTGAAAGATATTCAAATTCAAAAATCAAAGAGCCTTTATTATGTCACGATATACCTGATGTGCCGTTCAATAAGGTAGGCTGTGATTTATTCGAATTTGGAGGAAAAGATTATTTGGTTTTGCATGACTATTTTTCGAAGTGGCTCGAGATAATTAAGTTAGCAAACAAAACGGCTCATGAAGTAATTTCTAAACTAAAAATTATTTTTTTGACTCATGGAATTCCGAAATATGTCTGCAGTGATGACGTTCCATTTAATTCCTGGGAATTTAGAAAATTTGCACAGATTTATGATTTTGAAATTGTGACGAGTTCTCCGCGTTATGCTCGGAGTAATGGGCAAGCAAAACGGGCAGTGCAAACCGCTAAAAAACTTTTAAAAAAAATGCTTAGAAACGAATACTGATCTAACTATTGGACTTTTAGAATACAGAAATTTAGCAATTTCTGGTATTAACTTGTCACCTTGCCAAATTTTGTTTTCTCAAAGAACTCGTACCAAATTGCCCACGCATTCTAAACTCTTGAAACCAGAATCAACTCAAGATGCGCATTCTAAAGTTTTGAATAATCAAGAGTGTTACAAGTTTTATCATGACCGCCATTGTAAAAAGCCAGGTCCAGATTTTAATATTGGTCAAAATTCCGTAGCGAGAACGGTGGACGAAAAAGTTTGACGACCTGTGAAAATTGTAGCTAAACATCCAAGTCCCAGAACTTACCTTGTTCTAAACGAAAAAGATTCCACGGTACGTCGCACTGCAAATCATTTAAAACCGAGTGAAACTGAATTTAAATTAGATAGAACTGATGAGTTGTTACCAACGACAATTGATAATATGCCAGTATCTAACAGAATGTATTCTGGATCTGACAAATTTGTAAAACTGACTAAGACTGAAGTTGAGACTGACAATTTACCAATTAAGACAGAACCCCTGACTAACATTAATAATAAGGCTAATAATAAAAGTGCAATAACTAGCAGCGAACAACCGCAAACTGTACGTGAAGCTAAAAGCACTAGAAGCGGAAGACTTGTTAAATTACCAGATAAATTTAAGGATTTTGTAATGTAGTTTAACTATTGTTATATTTGTAAGAGTTTATTTTTTTGTATTACTAATCTTCCTTTGAAAAGGGGAGATGTCATAGCAGTAATGTTGTTGACGCTGCACCCAACTTGGACCACGAGGCAAGGGTAGGGGTGGGAAATCTACCTGTAACAAACCTCCCCCGCCTTGGTCGCATGCTTTGTGAATCATTATAGAAGTAGCTCTCTGATAGAAACGACGTCATCTTAAGAAAATAAAGATCTACGCATTGGTGACACTTCTATTTTCAAATCCAACACATACCATACAGTCCACTATTCTCGACCTAAACATTGGTCTATCTTCGAACCGGATTTACTAAAAATTTATCAAATCACGTCGAAATACAATCGCGAGCGCATAATTAAGTGCCACAGTGAACTAGCGGAGAGTCCACCAGCCAGCCCATCAGCGGAGCATCAAGGCAGGGTCAAGCGACATACATCTCCCAACCAAGGAACCCGAGGAACTAAAAGGTCAGTGTCTCGATTCCTTTTCTTTATCGTATATCCCTATTTCCATAAGTGTTGGAAAGCGGATACTTAGCATTTTTTGAGATGGCGGAAACGGAAGCCCTCAAGAAATTAGTTAGTAAGCGCGGTTACATCAAAGGCAAGCTTACGAAGATAAAAACATTTGTAGACACCTTTGACAAGAAAGATGATTTGGAACAATTGCAAGTACGTAAAACGGCGCTAGAAAAGGTTTTTATTGAGTTTGATGATATTCAATTTGAAATCAGGGAAGTCAGTCCTCCGGAGGACACAAGTGTAGACACCGAATCTGTAGCATTTGAAACCATATATTATGATGTATTGGTAAAAATTAAAAATATAGTTAAAGGGCGTTTACCTGCAGTAACTCCGAGACGCGTGTCCAGCCCGACTGGGACTGAATCTGATAATCCTCAAGATCAAGTTCATCAAGTTGTCCAAAATATCTTACCAAAAATTAAGTTGCCTACATTCGACGGGGCATATTCAGAATACTTGTCGTTTTTCGATAATTTCGATAATTTAGTCAACAAGAATCAAACTCTGAACGACTGCCAAAAGCTCAATTTCTTGCGTTCGTGCCTTACAGGCGAAGCGCTTCGGGCCATCGAGGCCTTATCTGTTTCGAGCGCTAATTACTCAACGGCTTTATCAATTTTAGAAAAACGCTTTAAAAAAGAGCGATTAATTATTCAGGATCACATTAACGCTATTCTTTCGGCACCGAATATTATTAAAAATTCGGAGTCATCATTGCGTCAATTGCTTGACACAATAACCATCAATTTGGAAGCTCTCAAGGTCTTAAAGGTTCCGGTAGATTCTTGGGATTACATCGTGATAACCATAATCAATAGTAAGTTAGATTATGGTGCCAAAAAGGAGTGGGAAGCTAAATTGGATAATTCAAACATGCCCACGTTAGCGGAATTTAAAGACTTTTTGGAGAAAAGATGCCAGTTTTTAGCTTCCGTAAGTAATATGTATAAACCTAACCTAAAACAGTTACCTGTAAATAAATTTTCCTCAAGCAAGCCGACGTTGAATGCTTACCATTCAACGAAGGGCAATGTGAGGTGCTACCTATGCAAAGGTGAGCACCCAATCTATCAATGTGCAGAACTCTTAAATTTATCAGTTAATGATCGTAGCACTCAAGTTAAAAGGCTGAAACTATGCTTGAACTGTCTGAATGGTAATCATTTAACGACAAACTGCAAATCTAAATATTCTTGCCGAGAATGCAAGGAAAGGCATCATAGTCTGTTACATCAAACTCAATTAAATGCCCAAGTGGATAGAGAGGTTTCACTCAATGCTATAGATACTGTGAACAGCCATTCATTTGCACCAAACAAATCAGTTTTTCTTTCCACGGCTATAGTATTAATCAAAAATAGTAACAATCGATTTATTGAATGTAGAGCTCTTTTGGATGCTGGTTCTCAATCCAACTTCTTATCTGAAACCATGGTTAAGAAATTAAATGTCAAATTAGAGAAAACCAAGTTAACGGTAGGAGGAATCAATCAAACCGTTTCAACAATAACTAGGGCTGCTAAAATTACCATGAAATCTCGTTTGGAACCTTCTTTTATGGCTGATCTTAATTGCTACGTAGTTCCGAAAGTTACGGATTCTTTACCAAACGACTTAGTTGACGGGACAACCATTTTTACTCCACCTAATGTTAAGTTAGCGGATCCGTACTTCTTGGAGCGTAGGCCGGTAGATCTCCTTATTGGAGCCGAGTTATTTTGGAAATTGCTAGAGAGCGGTAAAATTTCACAGAACGGACAACATCCTCACTTTCAACAAACGAAATTGGGATGGGTTGTCGGCGGTGCAATAAACGTGAATAGGCCTAACAAATCTGATCATAAACCATCCTGCAATTTTACAACCGTAGAGAATAGTTCCTTAGAAGACCAGATAGCACGCTTTTGGGTTATAGAGGAAATGCCTCATAAAATTAACTTATCTACCGATGAGTTGACGTGCGAAACTCATTTTAAACAAAATTTCAAACGCGATCCGGAAGGACGCTTCATTGTCAAGCTTCCATTCAAAACTAGTACCATAAATTTAGGTACATCCTTTGAACAAGCGAGTAAAAGGTTTAACTCGCTTGAAAGAAGACTCAAGTGTAATATGTCTCTGCGTCATTCCTACAATGAATTTATGAACGATTATATTAAGCTGGACCACATGGAGTTGGTACCGTCAAATGAAGTTAGCAATTGCGAATCCTTCTATTTCCCGCATCACCCGGTAGTTAAGGAATCGTCAACAACCACTAAATTAAGAGTCGTTTTTGACGGCTCTAGCAAATCTTCTAACGGACTCAGTCTTAACGACAATTTACTTCCCGGTCCAAATCTACAACAAGATATCTTTTTAATTCTAGTGCGATTTCGCACCTTTCAGTATGTTTTAAGTGCGGACATTGAAAAAATGTACCGCCAGATCAAAATCAATGATCAAGACATTGATTACCAGCGGATTCTTTGGAGGGAAAACGTTAACCTTCCCTTAAAGATATACCGATTAACAAGATTACCATACGGCATAACTTCAGCTCCCTATTTGGCTATGCGCTGTTTAAAACAATTATCCATTGAAAACGAAAACAGATTTCCTCTTGCTAGCGCGACCATTGATCAATGTTTTTATATGGATGATCTACTATGTGGACAAAATAATATTAAAGACGCGCTAGTTTTACGCGACCAACTAATAAATATTTTAGAACAGGGACAGTTTAAATTACGGAAATGGGCGTCCAACGACCCGCGGCTTGTGCCGGTGGTAAACACGGAACCAACGGGCTCGGTCGTCATAAATTTCGACAAAGGAGATGTCAAGACCCTTGGTCTTACCTGGAATTGCAAAGACGATATTTTGAAGTACGCCACCGGAAGTTTACCTGTCGAAAACAAACATAGTAAACGGTCAATACTATCTACAATCGCACAAATCTTTGACCCTTTGGGCTTAATCACTCCCTTAATTGTAAGAGCTAAATTAGTAATGCAACAACTTTGGTCGTTAAATTTAACGTGGGATCATCCGGTACCTAAGGTTCTAGCGGATGAGTGGAATCGATTTTTGAGAGAACTAGCTTCTTTGAACTCATTAAGCATTTTGCGTAAGGTTATCCCTCAAATGCCAGTATCGCTTATCGAAATTCACGGGTTTGCTGATGCCTCCATGAAGGCATATGGAGCGGCGATTTATCTGAGAACGCGAAATAATCAAGGAGAACTCTCAATTAATTTATTGTGCGCAAAAAGTCGAGTCGCACCCTTAAAAACAATATCGCTGCCTAGGTTAGAACTGTGTGCAGCTCAGCTGTTGGCACGTCTTATAAAGAAAACCGTGCCCGCTTTAAATTTAGATGTACATAAACAATATCTGTGGTCAGACTCCAGCATCGTTTTGTCCTGGCTGGCCTCACCTCCAACTACTTGGCAGGTTTTTGTTGCTAACCGTGTCGCGGAAATACAAGAATTAACCTCAGTACAAGATTGGCATCATATTCGCACTAACCAGAATCCAGCAGATGTGATAACGCGAGGCATGTATCCCGACGCGCTAATCAATTCCGAGTTGTGGTGGCATGGTCCTCAATTTTTGTTAAAGGAACCATCTGAATGGCCACTAATCGTACAAGACAAAATTTCTACTGATAAATCGGATACTCCCGAAAAGCGGAAAACCGTATTAATAATTATCACAAAACACGAATTGCCCGTATTTTCTAAATTTTCATCATTCCGAAAGTTAAAACGGGTAATAGCTTATTGTTTACGGTTCATCACTAACTGTCAAAAATCCCAAAAATCTGGCGGACCTTTAACGTCTTTAGAATTAATTAAGGCTCATGACATAATTATCTCTCATATTCAAAAACAAAACTTTTTCGAAGAAATTTTAACTCTTTCTAAAGATAAATTAATCAATCGTTGCAGCAAAATCAGACCATTAGATCCGTTTATTGACCAGAATGATCACCTTTTAAGAGTGGGGGGTCGGATAAGACAAGGAATTTTAACACACGATCAAAAGCATCAAATTCTTTTACCGTCAAACCATTATGTAACGCGACTAATCATCAAACAATACCATGAAGAGCATTTACATGCAGGTCCTCAGTTAACGCTTGCGGCACTAAGGCAAAAATATTGGCCCGTTGCAGCTTCTAGCGTGATACGCAAGATTATTTATAATTGTGTCAAGTGTTTTAAGGCTCGTCCCAGACCCGTTGTTCAAAAAATGGGCAACTTACCCAAAGTTAGATTGGAGCCGGCAAGACCCTTCATAAATGTGGGTTTAGATTATGCGGGACCAATACTTATCAAGCAGGGCAATAAACGGAGTAAACTGCAAGTAAAGGCTTATATTGCGTTGTTTATATGTATGGCGACAAAGGCTATACATTTGGAGCTTGTGGGGGATCTGACTTCCGAATCCTTTTTGAATGCTTTGAAACGATTTATGTCAAGGCGCGGTAAAGTCTTAAACATTTTTTCTGACAACGGCACTAATTTTGTGGGGGGGAAAAACGAATTGGAAGCCATGAACAATTTCATAAAATCAGCGGAATTTTCAGATAAGGTTGTTCAAAATTTAACATCTGAAAATATAACTTGGCACTTTATTCCGCCAAGAAGCCCGCATATGGGTGGTCTTTGGGAATCGGGGGTTAAACTTGTTAAACGACATCTTCGGAAGGTGTTAGGTACTGCCTCCATCACTTATGAGGAAATGTATACCCTCCTAACACGAATAGAAGCTTGTCTTAATTCCCGCCCTCTTATTCCAATTTCTAATCACCCTTCTGATTTCGAGGCACTCACCCCGGGCCATTTCCTGATTGGAGAGTCGCTAACCGCTCCCATAGAAGCCAATCTCCAGGATGTGCCATACAACCGACTCTCCCGATGGCAGCGGATCGAGCAGCTGCGACAACATTTCTGGTCTCGTTGGACAAAGGAGTACGTTAGCTCCCTGCAAAAGGCTAATAAATGGCTAACTACCCCGAACCAAAAAGTGGAGATAGGAACCATGGTCATCTTGGTCGATGATACCACACCGCCTCTGCTGTGGCACTTGGGTCGTATCATAGCAACGCATCCCGGCAGTGACAACCGCATACGAGTGGTTACTGTAAAGACTGCGCAAGGAACCTTCAAACGGCCTATCGTGAAGGTGTGTCCGTTGCCTTCAAGTGAATTATAGACAATTCGGACAAATTAAATATTAGCTTAAGGGTTAGATTAGCTTTGTTTTATTTTATGTAAGTCAGTTAGGTTAGATTTAGCTTAATTTTTTTTCTTTTTATAATTAGGTTAAGTTTGTTGTGTCGCTTCTTTCTCATTTGTACATGCTTTCAGTTTTAATTTGATTTTGTCACTACACTCCAACGGGGGCGGCATGTTGACGCTGCACCCAACTTGGACCACGAGGCAAGGGTAGGGGTGGGAAATCTACCTGTAACAAACCTCCCCCGCCTTGGTCGCATGCTTTGTGAATCATTATAGAAGTAGCTCTCTGATAGAGACGACGTCATCTTAAGAAAATAAAGATCTACGCATTGGTGACACTTCTATTTTCAAATCCAACACATACCATACAGTCCACTATTCTCGACCTAAACAAATGTTATGTTATTTAGGTTGGCAGTACAAGAGAGACTGTATTTGACATACACACATGTATCTTATCATTCTTATCAACATATTATTAAACCACATATATGTATAAGTTATTACATATGTTACACTACTGCTGATAGCAAGGTTGCTCTAGAAGTTCTAGCTTCTAGTCCGCAGGTGCCACAAGTGAGGTGACTTGCGGGCTAGGAAGGGGATTGGAAAAGGGGTTGGAATTGGTTGGTGGTAGGAGTTCAAGTGAAGTTGCACGCGGCTTCATAGCCACCTTGCAAATGGCCAATACGTACAACGTTGAAATAAGTGAGGCCATTCCGAGTCAGTTGTCAAATAACAGTTTTAAGTTGAAAGTTTTGGACAAAATCCGGCATCATGAACTGCTCGAAGAATATCAAGCTCCTTTTGAAGAAACGTTCCGGGAAAGATTAGAACATGTAAAATCCATGAATCCCAATATTGTGATGCACTCCACTCCATTTGGACCACCGCCAATGAAAAAACTTAAGAAGGGAATTGTGTCCAGGAAGAACTTGTTCAATTCTTGTTAGTAATAATTAAGTTTTATTGGTTTGAAATTTACAATATTACCATTTTTAAACGGGTGACAATTGCATTAAATTTTGAACTTTGTCATTCTCTTGTTTGTTATTTGTAAATATTTTATTAGTTTTCTACCATTTTTGAGTAGGCAATGAGACATGTCCATAATTTTACTAGTAATTTTGTTGACAAAGTGATTAATTTTTCAAGATAATTAAAGTTAAAAAGGCGCACAATATTCCAATTTGAATGTTTAATTTATTGCTCATATTCGTATTGATCACTTCGAAATCTTTACTCATAAAATTACTTATCTTAGTAAGGAAGCACATTTGATCTAGCTTTTTCAGGTTCAATCTTTATAAATAAGATTCTTCAGTTAGCTTATGTAAGAAACACCTTGTATAATATAATGAGATAGTAACCTGCATTGCAACGAAATAAATTGCATTGCAAGATAGTAACTTGAATTTCCGTTTTCGTCTTACTTATGGCCTTTTAGCGCTTTCATAGTCGCGTGCAACAGTCAAGGAAAACACCACCGAGCTCGAACTGGAGAAGAAGGAAGAATCGTTGAACGCGCCAAAATATCGAGATGGAAGGAGTTGTGCTCCACAGTCGATGACAATGTCTGGGGGAGGAATATAGGATAGTCACTAAGAGACTTAAAAGTTCAATACCATCCCATAGTATACATTCACTTAATCAAACATTGTGCATTAATCAAATGGATGTGTAAGAAGGGCTAAAAAGGAAAAAATATTGCTCTTGATTTAAAGCAATGATCAAGAGAATGCAGCTGAATCAAAACGTAAACGATGTCAATCTCAGAGGAGATAGCCAAACTTCCATATTTGGCCGTAAAGGTGACTTTTGCCGAACATGAATACAACCCTACTCTGGAGGACGACATCGTGGTTAGTCACACAAAACGCTTTGAGGACGGCACGTACCTTATTCGCGTGAAAAGGGACTCGTCTTCAATTCCCAGTTTGTTGCAACTATAATAATAATAACTTATTTATTTTCAACAGGTGGGCACCCAATTACAGGAAATATTAAATTGAAAAAAATGCACAAAACTTACGTAGACACGCTGACAATATAACAATAAACCACAATAATGAATAACTATAATGTTGACAATAAACAACGGATACCAACATAAATCAAAATCAATAGCTACTGGCAGAAAAGCTGTAAATATGTACCAAACACTGGACACTTGATTCCTGCCATCTCAAGGGCACCTCGCATAATGCAGTGAATCGGCGACCTACCCAAAACGTTAGTCTTAGCAGGGTTGGGATAAAATGTTAGTGCAAATGAGGTGTCCCGAATTTTAATTAGCCCAACAACCAAATACAATCAGTGTCATTATTGAGCAGCCGGTAGAAAAATTTTACAGTGAGCAGGATTCGCCGCGTGCTCAAAGAATTAAGATTAAACCTCAATAATTAAATTAAATTAATTAAATCTCATAATAGCGTGGAGGACATTTTGGAGCCACATACAATCGTCAATGTAACTTAAGAACTTAACAGAATGGGACAGTCAATCAAGTCCACTGTGTCATTTATGTACATAAGAAACAAAAGTGAACCAAGGTTAGATCCCTGGGGAACTCCCGAAGACGGCGTGTAAGATTGTGATGTAAAATTCTGATATCGAACCATCTGTCTTCTATCGACCAGATAGGAACGCAGCAGCGAAATGAGTGAGTCTGAGAGCCCAAACAGCTCAAGCTTACGCAACAATACAAAATGATCAATCCGATCGAAGACTTTGGTAGTATCAGTGTGTATGACATTAAAATGACTATTGTTGTCTATTGCCTCAGACAAATATTGACTGAAGCAGGCAAGGTTGTTGACCCTAGATCTTTTTTTGCATAAAACCATGCTGGTGCGGTAAAATATAATTTTTAATGCGACCATAAATATTGTTAAAAAGTATGCTTTCAAATATTTTTGAAAAATTACACAGCAGGGATATAGGCCAATAGTTTTCTATTTTATTTAACTAGAAAATGTCAGTCCTCAAAATCAAACTGCGCCGCCACACCTCCAGTTCAAACCCGTTCTCAAAATCACACTGGGGCCGCCGCACCTCCAGTTCAAACTCCAACGGCCTCCTCACCAGACAAGCAAACCTTCGCTATTGATTTCGCTATAACCAGACCAAATTGTGGTGATTCTCGACAAAGACAATGACATCCTGTTTTTAAGAACGCGGGAATGCCATGTTAAATTACAACTTATAGAGGCAGCTCTCGAATTGAGACGACGTCACCACAACGACATCAACAGCAACATTAAACATATTATCGGTGACGCTTCTATTTTCATTCTAATACCTATACAACTATACAGTCCACTTATCTCTACGACCGAAACAGTAATTCTTAACTTTTTATTCTTACTCCTTTTTGTTTTGATGAAGATAAGATGCAAATAAAATGTAATCAAACTTGTTCCAATAATCTACTAGATTTCTTTTATTATTTACTTGTTAGGTATGTACTGTTACGTACTTACTTTATACCTGCCAGACCCTTTGAAGCTTCACTAACAGGTTTGTTGCAAATATGCAACCATATTTGAGATTTACAAGTTAATTGTTTATGATAAAAAGTACTGCTAGTTAAATAACAATTATTTATGTCCGGTTTCACGAATAATCATTAAAGTTAATTGTATGTACATCAACTTTTCTCTAAACTTTTTGCTACTTTGATTGGCCATTAATTTACTGTTTGTAGGTGTTTAATAGACATTAATCGACACTCGTTCATTAACATTGTAATCCTCCATTTTCTTAAAAATAAGCGGATAGCGGTGCAATAAAATTTTAGGGGTTTTTCAATGAACGATTAAACCATCATTATGCTAATGATGTAATTGTTCGTCTGACATACTGCACAAATCTGTAATTGCTATCTGAAACAATTTCCCCGAGGTACTCGTCAATAATCCGGACAACTAATCCGGACAACATTGTCCGGATTTCCGTTACTTAGGTATAATAATTTAAGTTAAGCGATTTCCCACTCTCTCCAAATAGTTGTTATCACCGAGTTTACTACTCTCGTGCTCAAAAAGACACGTTCAATTTCTAATTGGTTTTATCACGTCGAAACTCCCCCTTTATATGCGCAGCTCAAATGTGCACTAATTTGTCTCGATAATGTTTTAAATAAGTACTTCAGTATTTAAATTTTCAACAAGTGATTTGCACAACTGCAGCTGGCTACAATAATAATTATGCAATAAAACCGGGAAACAAAGATTTTATAGTGAAACAATTTTCCAGATTGCCGTAGAATATACCTATGCCTAGGATGATCAAATCAAAGAAAAAATCAAAAAAAGAAGCTTGGCTATGATGATAGCTACCTATGATGATCAAATTTCCATCGATACACATTGAGAATAAGTATTTACCATTATTGTTTAGGTACAAATATAATATTATTACCTACCGCCAATTAGATTACTTAATACACAAGTTATTATTGTTTTGTAAGGTTTCTTTATTCTTGTCTCAGAACGTAACTAAACGATTTTCTAACGTAATATGTTATGACGTAAAACCGAAGACTATCTGTAGGTACTGTTATCCTGGTTCACTTTCACTGGGTCCGAAAAAACAAAAACATTCAACAAAACTGAAACAACCGACGGAACTTCTAGAAATAAAACAAAATAAAAACTCACGTCGACACTGCCGGACAAAAAAAGTTAACAGAACCTGTAATGTTCAATAAGGCACGATCTAAATATATGTACACTTTAATAATCCAATCGTGCTTTCCACCTCGACCACAGCCCCATCACCCGTTGACGCTGCAATGTCTGCCCGTTGCCAACTGACTATCGAGCAACCTTCAATGTCCCTAGATGTACATGTTACATCCCCTATCCTAAGTATGCTTAACTAATTTTAAACATTTACAAATAAACTACTACTTAAACCTAACAGGTACATTGATCTTAGATCTGTCTCTCAACGTCCTTTGATCTGAAATAATGGAACTAACGGTATCCCTATTTACATTTTCATTTACAGTTTCATTCACATTTTCATTTACAGTTTCGTTAACATTTTCCAATACATTTTCAGTTACTGTAGGCTCGTCCAGGCTTTCTTGACCTAATATGAAATCAAACTCATCAAGATCACTTTTAGTTTGTTTAACTACTTTACTATCACGCACAATTAAATCTTGTCTTGTTCTCCGGTAAGTCTTACCCCTTTTATCCTGTACTAAGAATGATCTTGGCTGGTTGCATTTACTAACTAACTGACCGCGATTCCACACTTTATTGTGTCGAAACAAGACATTGTTTCCAACCTCCTCCCCCATCAGAGGACGAGTATTGCGGTCATAGTAAAATTTTTGTTTGACTTGTCGTTGCAAAAGTTTCTTTTTTATTTCATTTTTATTAGCCGATTTTGGAACGAGGAGGTGAGTCGCCATGGGTAAATCATCCTTTAATCGTCGGCTCAACAATAATTGGGCAGGTGACAAGCCAATATCGGGTATCGGGTTATTCCTATATCTAAGTATCTATATCAAAAGTTTCAGTTTCATAGAAACACTTCTTTAGCATGCCTTTTGCTATCCCAACAGCTTTTTCTGCAAGACCATTGCTTCTTGAGTAATTAGGACTGGAAGTTTTGATATTGACGTTATTCCCTGTAAAATATTCTTTCATTTCACATGAATTAAACGGCACATTGTCAGCAATCACTTCATCAGGAAACCCATGGTAGGCAAATATTTCATTGAGCACTTTTTTTATTTGTTTTGCACTCTTCTGACCTAACTGCTTGACTTCTAACCATTTTGAATAATAGTCCATGACAATCAAGTAATTTCTAGATTTAAATTCAGCTATGTCCATCCCAATCTTTTCCCAAGGCCTTTCCGGTATTTTATGTTGTAAGAGCGGAAGTTTAGCATTCTTGTTTCTGAACCTCTCACATACCTCGCAACCCGAAACTACACTAGTAATGTCTGCTGACATCCCAGGCCAATATAAACTTTCTTTCGCCCTGGATTTACATTTTGCTATCCCAAGATGGCCCTCATGAATTATTTTAAGTACATTTGGTCGCATAACTTTGGGTATTAGTACACGATCCCCGTAAAATATTATGCCGTCATGCTCAGATAATTCTTCTTTTATTTTATGAAGCGCTATCAATTCACCTGGCAAACCCTGCTCTGCTCTTGGCCAATCCTCCCTTAGATATTCTAAAACCTTTTTTAAATTAATATCATTTTTTGTGGCCAATTTAATTTCCTGCTTTCTTTTTTCTGACATTGGTAGATTTTTTATTACTGAATGAATTACATAAGCTGCTTCTGGGTCATCTTTTATGTGATTCTTCAGAAAAGCCCTTGACAAAGTATCAGCAATATACATTTGTTTCCCTGGCAAGTATTGAACATTTAAACTATATTTCATTAACCGCAGTCGCATTCGTTGCAGTCTTTGTGACACTTTATCAAGGTCCTTTTTGAATATGCTCACCAGTGGTTTGTGATCTGTATTTACTTCAACTAATCTACCATATATATAATATTCAAATTTTTCAGCTGCAAACAATATCGCCGTTAATTCACGCTCTATAGGCGCATATCGTTTTTCGCAATCAGTCAATGCTCTTGAAGCGAACGCGACAGGTTTATTATCCTGCAAAAGACAGGCACCCAACCCATCTTTACTGGCATCACACTGAATTGTTATATTTGTATCGTTTTCGAAATGTTTAAGTACCGGTGCTGTTGTCAGCAACTTTTTTAACACCATTATTGTTTCAGTATGAAGTTTTTCCCAATGCCAATCTATCTTATCGCGAGTTAGCTCTCTCAGTGGAGCAGTTATTTTTGAAAGATTAGGTATGAATTTTCCTAAATATTTTACCAGACCAAGAAACCTAAGAAGTTCTTTTTTATTACTGGGATTTTCTAGTTTAGTTATAGCTTCTATTCTACCAGTGTCGATACTTATTCCATTCTTAGAGACATTAAACCCTAGTAATTTAACTTCAGTCTTTTTAAACTGAAACTTATCTTTATTGAAAGTAATTCCATTTTTCTCAGCAGTTTCTAACACTTCAAATAATATTTTATCATGTTCTTCCTCATTTTCTCCCGCTATGATTATATCATCGATGTAAATTTTATTTCCCACTATGTTGCCGAATATTTCAGTATTCCTTTTCTGAAAAACTTCTGCAGCGGTATTTATTCCGAACGGTAGCCTAAGAAATCTATATCTACCTAGCGGTGTTGCAAATGTGCAACATTTAGACGAATTTTCATCAAGTGTAATCTGATAAAATGAATCCTTCAAATCTAAAATTGAAAATACTGATTTTCCCTCAAGTTCAGTTATAATTTGTTCTGGAGACGGAATTTGATGATGTTCCCTTTTAATAGCATTATTTAGATCAGCTGGATCTAAGCAAATTCTAATTTTTTTGTTTGGCTTTTCCGTCACCACGATATTGTTAACCCAGTCAGTAGGTTCATTAACTTTTACTATTACTTCAGACTTTTCTAAGTTATTTAACGTTTCTTTAAACTGTGGCAAAATACTTTGGGGAATGCGTCGTGACGCTGTACCCGCGGCGTTACGTCCTTTTTTAACGTGAATTTATAAGGTACTCCTGGAAATTTACCTAATCCATTGAATACTTTACTAAACTTGCCTATAATTTGCTCTTTTGACTTTATCTTTGAAACCTGAACTGAGTTGACCATTTTAATTAGATCGCATTCTAAACTAGCTTTTAATCCTAATATTGGCTTGGCACCTCTGTTCACGACAATAAATTTTAGTTTATACAACTTATTTTCTATGTAACAATCAAGAACAACCGACCCACGTACCCCTATCTTCGCTCCACCATAGGCGATTAAATGAAGATTTCTTTCCGGTTGTAGCGGGTGACCTTCGGCGCATCTCTCGTACTCTCTGACAGGGAGGATGTTGCACTGTGCCCCCGTGTCGACCTTAAACCCTAATAAACATTCATTGATTAGTACATTTTGTATTAATTCATGTTTTTTGATGTCCACAACATCAATACAAACTGTATCCAAGTATAGGTCGTTGTCGTTCTCTTCTATCTCGTTTACCCTCCTGGTCCTGTGTTTCTTAATTAAGCAGTTGCTCTCGAAGTGGTTCATCTTCTTACAGTAGTTGCACCGCTTTCCGTATGCTGGACAATTTCTTCTTTCATGTCTGCTTCCACATTTTCCACATCCATACGAATTTGGCGTTGTCGGTCTTCTTTTAATTTGTGCTTCTCTCTTGCCGAATTCCTGGCTGTTGAATTTATAGTTGACTTTATCGACGGATATTTCTTCACTTTGTCTAGTCATGTCAAGAATTTCCTTCTTGCTTGTTTCATATAGTAGACAAATTTCTTGAGCCTTTTTTAGTGTAAGACTCTCTTCCTGGATCAACCTCTCCTTTAGCCTTTGGTGCTTAATTCCCATTACCAACTTGTCTCGGATCATGTCGTCCTCTTCTTTGTAGCTACAGCTTGCTGCTAACGATTTTAGTTCCGTAATGTAGCTCTCCGTGGTTTAGATTTCTTTTTGAACTTCCAGTCCAGGACGAAGGAAATTAACGACTTGGTAATGGAGTTTAATAGAGTTCGTAAGTGCCAAGAACAAAAAGAAGAAGAAGAGGAGGAAAAAGAAGAAGAGGAGAAGGAATCCAAAGATAACAAAAAGAAGAATCTGCTAGCAAGGCGTTTGACCATCCGAGGGCGATTCTGAAAACAAGTATAGATCTCATGAACCCTCAATATCTTCAAGAATTAACTTTGAACGTTGTTACTAGTCGTACGATACAGCTGGGAGCTTTGTTTATGGAAGGTGTCGAGTGGCTTTGTTGGCCAACGATGCTTGAGGCGCCCCTTTACCATGGCTAATGTGTTGCCAGTGGTTGTGTTTTGATGGGAAATTGTTCCATGACACTTTGAACAGGTCGGCGCATTTAAAGAATCTTTTAGAGGTGCGCGGAAATTATACTGACAGAGTTGTCAAAATGGAAAGAATGAGGAAAGTGATTTTGAAAGGGCTTAACGTTAAGTTTCCCAAAGTTTCCCTTTTACCTTATCAAACAGGGAAAAACCACTCTGATTATCAGCAAATGTCAAAATCAGCTAATGAGTTCACATTGATCACCTACAAAAAAGAAAAGAAGAAATAAAAGAAACCTCCAAGTAGTTGTGTTGCAGACTCCCGCTGTGAAGAAAATTATTTGTTTTGTATTAGGTAGAACTGTACGAACATGGCCACTGAGATTACCACTTTGAGACAAATAGTTTCCGAATTACGGCAAGTGCTGCCCAGGGATTCTCTAAAAAATAACTTGGCTCTCCAGTACATCCTGACTCAATATAAAAAGTATAACACGACAAGTGAACAACTTTGCAAGACAAGGAAAGAAATGGAATTTATGGCCAACACCTATTTGTGTTATTTGAGGAGTTCCCGGTTGCAGCAGGAGATCCACGATGAGTTTCATGCGAAAGGCGAGAGGAGCGTGCAGGAAACCGCCAACTTGGTGGGCTTTAAGTTGCCTCATAACCCAAAATAAAGAGAAAAATTCTTTGAAAATTTTAGTAATATTTATAAGACATGAAAGAATTGTAAAATCAAATCTTATGTAATATGTGTTTTTTTTATTTTCAAATTCGGACGATTTTACAACAAAAAGAATTATACGTTTCCATGAACAGTTACCGTAACTCCGTTTAAAACAAATTCTTAATTTTACATCAGATTCGTCAAAAATTGACAACATTGATGATGATTTCTGTAGCTGTTTATTCACTATTCACATGTAGTAAAGAGAAATTACTTACATAATTTAGCTCAATACTGTAGAATTGCAAAAGTAATTATTCGTTTTGAACATGGTTACGGTAAGTGTTCATAAGTTAAGGGACGAGAAAACTTGAGATAGGAAATGTTATAAATGCCGTTAGGCTTAGTTTTTTAAGCCAACTGTTTTATTGCAAATCTTGGTCTAGTGCGTTGATAAATAAAATTGTTCAAAATTCGTGTTTTTTAAAAAGTGATTTTCCTTCGTCGAACCTAAAATTGGCGCAGTTCGTAGGATTTGCCAAACGGTCCGCGAGAGAATCAATTTTCTGATCAATTTCGCAATCGGTCTGTTTTAACAGTTGTGGCAATCCACAAAAAATAGTGCGTGAAGGAAAAGAACGAAAACACACCCCTTGAGGCTCCGCCTCAACAAACATCGCCAACGTCTTGAAAAACCTAATACAGAACAAAGATCGTCAATACAAGCTTAGAATTAGAAAGCCCAGGGACGGAGGACAGACATCGCCGAAATCCTATTGGCACTGGATTAAAAAATCAATCAAGAATACAAGAAAATAATCCTCCTTCCTCCTTCCTTATTTTTTAGAAAAAAAAATCCTTGATCAAATAAATCAAATGTTTGGGTTATCGAATCAGCAAAAAACACCATGAATCCAGATTTAGAGCAAACCATAGTCATTCGCAGTTTCCCTGTACCGAGGTCTACTCGTGAGGTTCAAAGATTTTTAGAAGTGACTGGATATTTTCGGCGATTCATTTTGTCATACGCTCTGATAGCAAATTCCCATTACGATCACTTGCGATTGCGTTGATTTGCCGTTGATCTTAGTGTTTTCACAAAAACCGCCGTTATTAACGACTCAACCACCGTCAATTTCTCATCCGGATCGTTTACAAAACAAAACAGTACTTCCTCCAGTTTACGTTAAAAAATGTTCTTTGGTCCTTGTTGATGTTGCCGGGATGACAACTTCCATCGACTTTGTAAAGAATGTTCGGTTTCCCGTTGCGAGCGAGCAAGTTGAGGAGTTTTTGAAGTCGAAATGGGAAGAAGACGGCGTCAAGGAAGCTGCCAAACAATTGAAAGAGACTGACACTGATTTGGACGTGGGCACCGCCACTGAGCTGGTCAAGTCTTTGGTCGAAAAGGAAAGCGATAATCAAGGACTCAAAACCATCCAAGAACTCATCTACAAAAAGGGTTGTGAAGATGGGAAACTCAAAGCACATATCTTCGAGGACTTTGCCGCGTTTATGAAGGCTTGGGCGGCGTCGTGATCCGTCGCCATCTACTCCACTGGCAGTGTCGATTTTCAAAAGCTTCTGTTCAGCCACAGTGAAGCTGGTGACATCACTAAACACATCTCAAAATACTTTGACCAATCAGTCGGCTCAAAAACCGATTCTGAAAGTTACAAAAAAATTGGTGGCAAATCCGAGGTCCAATCTAAAGATATTGTTTTTATTACTGATAACTCTGAAGAAGTCAAAGTTGCCAAAACTGCCAGAAGCACTGCCATCTTGATCAAACGTTAAGGGAGTCCCGCCATTTCTGAAGACGTTTGCAAAAAATACTCAGTCATTAGTTCTTTCAAAGACGTTACATTCGAGAAGAGCTGCAAGAGGAAAATAGAAAAACAAACCTGCTGCTGCGGCGCGGCCAGCAAAGATGGTCAAAACCGCCGAAACAGAAGCAACTAACGGCAAAGAGCAGGTTGAGAGTGAAGAGCCAATGGAGGTTGATGCCTAACCAGAGAGAAAGGCTGCTGGTGAAAAGCCTACTGAAGCCGCTACTGATGCGTCCGAAAAGGCTGAACTGTTGGCGCGTCTTCCTTCATCCCCTCCACCCAGCTCATGGGACGCTAGCAAGGAGCCCGCATCTTCAATAGTAGAAACAATTAATTCCCCATTTTGACGGAAACCCTCATCCCTTAGAAATTTTTATTGATAATTGTGAAAATCTTTTAACAACATTTACTGACGATAATAACCCCGTATTAAACTCATTTTTGTTGCAATCTGTAATAATCACAGGTAGAGCCCTTTCGTCCATTTCAACTCCCATCCCGACATGCTAATTCCGAAGGACATGCTCGCCGAGACTGTTTACGACTGTTGACGTCGAGCCGGGTACACAGGTGGGCATAGTGCCCATCTGTCGGGATTTTCGTACAAAATAGGATACGTAAAAGGCGCGGACAACTAGGTAGCGGACATGTTAAGTCGACATCCAGTAAAAAGTGAAGATTCTGATATAGAGAACGAACAAGAAAATTTAAACTTGATAATATCAGAAGGACTACCAATTGGCAGTAAAAAAATAGCCACTGAAACTAGAGGAGATTCGGTATTAAGCAAGATATTTTATTATATCACAAAAGGTTGGTCAGAGAAAAAAGTTGAGGAAAGGTTAAGACCATATTGGATTAGGAAGAATGAAATCACTTGCGATAATACCAAGAAAACTGATACAACAATTAATGACTGAATTACATGCGAGTCATATGGGCATAGTGAATATAAAGTCTATTGCGAGAACTTATTTTTGGTGGCCTAAATTAGACGATGCAATAGAAGACACAAGAAAGTCATGCAGACCAAGTCTAAAGGTGTCGTGTGATCCACAGAAGGCAATACCAACGCCATGGTATCGACCCAGCAAACCAATTGAAAAAGTTCATGTAGACTTTCTAGAACCAATAAACAATAGTCACTACTTACTTTATAATGCAATATGCACATTAGAAATGGCCAGAAATTTGGGAAATAAAAACAATAACGACGAAAGCGACCATATCAAAAATAACTGAGTACTGCACTAGATGGGGCATTCCAAATGTAATAGTGTCGGACAATGGACCACAATTGACCTCCAAGGATCTTGAGACATTCTTGAAGAGGAATGGAATCCAGCATGTAAAATCACCACCTTACCATCCATCCCCAATAGACTAGCAGAAAATGCAGTAGAATCGTTTAAAAAGGGATTTTACGCAGCGTTAATGAATAGCAGAAACACTAGAACATCAAAGAAAATTCTAATCAGCAGATATCTATTAGCATACAAGAATTCTAAACACTGTTCAACAAATGAGAGGCCAGCATTCTTGATGTTAGGAAGGAACTTAAGAACTGCTTTCGATTTAGTAAGACCTGACACAAACGCGACAATCCCCAATAATCAAAAGGTCAGGTTAAAACACCATACAGGCAAGAATTACGAAAAACTTAAAAAGGAGGAAGAGGTAATGGCACGTGATTACCGAAGTATAAACAAAAAAGGCTGGGTAAAAGCAAAAATCACGAAGGTAATAGGGGAGAAAACCTATATGTGCGAAGTGAAGAACAAATGATTATGTGGAGAAGGCACATTGAACAATTAAAGATAATGGGAAACAAACCCTACACAGAGCAAGGCGATAGAGAAGAGGAAACAACAATCAAAATGCAAAAAACCACAAAAAGGAAGATACCAAGACGAGAAAATAATATACCGCACACACCGAAAAACTTGCCGAACGTATAGTCCACTCCTTCCACTGTCCAAATACCCTAAGTTCCTATAAATGCTAGAATTAAGTAAGACACAAGACCAAAAAGGATTGTGAGGAAACCAATGTAATTTAGAGATTAGAAATTATAATTAGGCGTTATAATAAATAAGTTAACTAAGTAGGGGTTCCAACATATTGGAGTGTTTGCAATAAATGTTAAGTTGGTAACAATTGATACTGTTGGCAGAACTTGTTTAGTATGTTAGTGACAAACTGCATGATGATCGTTCATTTCACACGACAACGTCAACAAGCTAGCAAGTCTGAGATTAACATCCACGATTCCTGTTAGGTGAGATAGTTACTTGTAATAGTGTAATGTAGTAGTATTAATTATTCCTGTTATTATTTTAGTTTAACGTATTGAATAAATAAAAAAAAATTCAGTCGAATAACTTACATTATTGAAAACACCACAGTAATTTTCAAGACTGAAAAATGGTACAGCACCCTAAAGCTAGTATCGGTGATAGCGAGGCGACAATGGGTCCGGATGTGGACAAGTTGCGCACATCCCTCACCAAACTCCTGCAAGATATCAATTACATGTGCGATCGGTGCATTAAAAAGTCTTCAACGTTGCTCAAAGACGCACAAGTGATGACTCCGGAAACCGTTGACGTTAATGAAGTTGGCATGAGGAAACTGTTGAGTCAGATGCCACAAAACGTCGAGAATTTTACCCAAAAACTACAATCTTTCTTGACTGAATATCAACAGTCCCATTTAATTTCCACTGTTACTCCTCCTTCCATAAGTCCCGTCGTTGCCGCCCTTAACGTAAGTTCTCCATTCGTTGCAAAAAAATTAAAACTTAGTCTTCTCAAGACTGGCTCAGAGAGCATGGAGGATGGTTGGCATTCGCATGCCAATTTCATTAACGTCAATGGTTTCCGGAGTCATCACTTGTGCGTCTTTGAAATTTTCGTCCATGTGTTAGAAATCAAAACTCCAAATTGACTTCAAAATTCGCGTAACTGCCCACTGACTTCGTCTTCAGACCAATACCACATTATTAACGACAAATTGCAAACACTTACTAGCAAACAAACAAACGTTTCAGAACATGAACTGGCCAAAAAAAAAAACTTAAAATTAATTTCAACACATTGAACAACAGTCACAATTTCCAAAACAAAACAATTGCACAACAATGGCACGCCACTGCTTTAACTAGGAAACTGAAAATAATCAGGAGATTGTGGAACAACACTCGCGTACATCATATTTCAGCAAAATTATATATAAGAAATTATCTTACAAGTCTTATTTATTTCACATAAAATTGTGAACGTTACCAATAAACTGACATGAAAATAAATACAATAAGGGCAATTGTTTACGACGCTTGGATATGTTCGATAAAATTACATTAAAAATTAATTCATTATAGTCCATGGCAGGCGGGACAAAGCAATGAGCAAGCTGAATCGGAATCTCTTTAGGATTGGGTCTAATAAGAAGCCTGGTAGGGCTGTTTAGCACCGGCCTTTGTTTGGTTTGAACCTTGGAAACGCTGTCCACGGCTGTTTCCAGAATCCTGATGAAAAGACTAATGCATGAGTTGAGTCTACAGCTGCTGTTGGTGAGGTGTCATCGTCGGTATATAAACTGGAGGAGCATAGCCCGTGTCGCTGGGAGTCAATTAATCCAGCGTTTTGTTCTCCGTGAAGTTGTCCGGTGAAAGAAAACGGAGTACCAGAATAAAAAATCTTGCTTGTCATACGAATTCACTTTTCCCAATGCCGCGTGCGACTTTCCGTACATCTCAATCAACGCTATTACCGATACTAGCTTCCGGGTGCTGTACCATTTTTTAGTCTTCAAAATTACTACTCAGAAATTTGTACATAAACAATCAGCATTTTTAACTTGCTAAAACATGCTAAAACAAAAGACAACCGCATTTCGACTGTCCACCGGTCAGCATCAATAACGAATAAATACCACAACCCAATGTAACTAGATATAGGACTGCACCTAGACAACAAGCTAAACTGGAAACAACACATTATAAAAAAGAGGAAACAAATAGACATCAAAACAAGAGAATTAAACTGGTCAATAGGAAGAAAATCAAAACTGTCAATAGACAACAAACTACTAATTTACAAAACCGTCATCAAGCCTATTTGGGCATACGGCATAGAATTGTGGGAATGCGCTAGGAAGTCAAATAGAGCTATTATCTAAAGATATCAGTCAAAAATACTGAGACAAATAACAAACGCTCTTTGGTAGTTACGTATCCAATATATAATAATGACCTCCGAGTTTCAACAATACAAGAAACCATCTTTTCTGTGAGGTTAGAAAAAATTATTAACGATTTTTTTAATGTTAATTGGAAGATACTAAAGGTTTTACGACAAGGCTCGTTTTGTTTACCAAACCCAAGCGTACACTAAAATCAAGTTGTTCAGAGACTATTGTAGTTAATTTAAATATCCTTCGGTCCTGTAAAAAAAAGGGAAGTTATATGACCTGCAAATGCAACCCTGCACATTCCAGACGGTGATTAGCTGGAATGATTAATGTGTAGCGGTTAGTGTTAGGTGGTTGTCAGCCCTGCATGGAAACAGGGTTGGCACCACCCGATATATAAGCGCGAGGACTCGGCTCCTCCATCTCTTCCAAATGGGCACAATTCCCAACGATCGACCAAGTCCGCTACAATCGGTAGCCTGGAAAGAATTCAAAAGCAATGTTGGTAATTCACTGGGCCCCGTTCCAATTATAAATTCAATTCCGGAATTAAATTCAACCGTCGGGCAGTTAGAAAACATCATTATTCAGGCAATAAAGTCAGCAGAATTCACAAAACCCGCGCAAAACAACCGTCCAGCTCTTCCAAATTTTATAAAAAATTTAATTCGTGACAAAAATCGGGCAAGACGGCGATATCAAAGGACTTTAGCTCCTTTAGATAAAACCGAATTGAACCGACGACAAACCGAGGTGAGAGACGCCCTCTCAGTTCGCGCCAATGACTCGTGGCAAGACAAACTCACTTCTTTAAACGGGCAAAATTCGAAAAGTCTTTGGAGAATGACCCGCGTTTTTAGAAATTCCGCTCCTCGCAAAATCCCCCCGCTTAACGGACCAACGGGACCCGTGTCCGCGCCAGTTGACAAAGTCGAACTCTTTGCAGATTCACTGCAAGAGCAATTCACCACCGACACGACCCATGCCGACCTGGGCCGTGTTGGCTTCATAGAGAGATTTGTTCAACAACATTTGGAAAATCAAGTAGAAAACGACGTCGGAAACGTCAATCCGATTACCCCTCAGGAAATTTCGAGTCACATTAAATTTTTCCACAAACGTCGCGCGCCAGGCCCAGACGGAATCACCAACTTGTCAATGAAAAATCTGCCAATGTTAGCAATCATGCATCTAACCGCAATCTTTAACGCCACTCTTCGGCTAGGTCACTTCCCACAAACGTGGAAAAAGGCGGACGTCATTCTCTTTCAAAAACCCGGCAAAAGTCCGAAAGAGCCCTCAAATTACCGCCCCATAAGTCTTCTTTCGACCATTGGAAAGCTTGCGGAAAGATGCATTCTCCATAGGCTAAATATGTTTACGACGGATCATGGCGTTATCCCCGACACTCAGTTCGGTTTCATCGCACAACACTCGACAACACAACAAATCCTTCGGGTGGTAGAGCACTGTTACACCAGCTTCGACTGGAAATACAACACCGGGGCCGTCTTTCTGGATGTCTCAAAAGCTTTTGATCGTGTCTGGCACTCTGGGCTCATATATAAGATGATCAATTTGGGCTATCCGGGCAAAATTATTAAACTCATTTATTCTTTTCTTTCGGACCGTAGCTTTCGCGTCAAAATTGATGGTATCAGATCAACCAGTCGCCCCCTGGCGGCTGGGGTACCACAAGGATCAGTACTCGCGCCACAGTTGTTCAATATTTACATCTCAGACATGCCTCAGCCCGCGACAGTTGAGTTTGCTCAGTACGCCGACGACACCGCTATACTCGCGCGCGCCAAACATACGTTCCAGATTTCAAATAAGCTCGAAAGAGCTTTGGAAAATCTGGAAACATGGTATCGCGAATGGCTCATTAACGTCAATGCAGCCAAAAGTACTGCAGTCCTTTTCACACGTCGTAACCTAGTAACACCTGATAGAGAATTGAGCATCTTTGGTGAGCCCATCCAGTGGCAGGCATCAGCCAAATATCTGGGGGTCACCCTGGACAAGCGATTGACGTTCGCCAAGCATATTGAGACAGCCAGAAACAAGGCGCGAGGATGTATCGCCCAACTTTATCCACTGCTCTGCCAAAAGAGCAGATTGTCACCGCGAAGTAAATTACGACTTTTTACCACAATTATCAGGCCCATAATGACTTATGCGTCTCCCGTCTGGAATCACGCAGCGTTTACGCATTTAAACAAAATTCAAGTGGTCCAAAACAAGTCCCTCAGATTTGTTTTCGACGCACCCTGGTTTGTTCGAAACAACCAGCTACATAAAGACGCGAGTATTAAATACATCAATGAACATCTCAAAGATGTCGCGATAAAGTTCTTTGCAACAGCAGCTGACCACCCGAACCTCCTCGTTCGTAGAGCCGTCGACTACGGCGAGGAACCACCCTATCGATTAAAACGGCCGAAAATGGTTTTAAACGGGTAAAACCATCCGCGTCAACTCGCGAACCGCGAACCGCGACACACGACATTGACTTAGGTTACACACATTTCCACACCGCGAGCGCTTTCTCCAGAAGATAACGGGGTGAAGGGACAGTGTCCCGGCCCGTCCGGAGGGGTTTTAGCCGGTTCAAGTCCGGCACTACCCAGCGTGATTGAACCAAGCGCTGGGTGTCCGAAGGGATTTCCCCTCCCTAAGGAAAAAAAAAAAAAACCTCCATCTCTTTGACCTGTGCTCCTTCACCATCAACTATGTAAGTACGAACGAGAATAAAGATTGTTGGTTGCCTAAGTGTTTGAACTTTCTTGGTGGAACTATTGCGGACTACAAATGCAAGGAGTATTGGCCTTAGATAAACAACCGGCATAGCCGTCCCCGAGCGAAGACGCATCGTTTAATAATTAGATTAAGAACCATTCCTTATTTAGCTCTCGCGTAGTTAAGTAGTATCTTGTATCACTTTTAACCAAATAAAATTGTTTTTTAAAACTCCAAACGGGGTACTTAAAATATAATTGGCGCAGTCGGTAGGATTGAGAAAAGAGTGTTTTTAGTGGAAATCCATCGAGGAAGTCCCAAAATTTGACTAGTCCAATCTTGGAAGCAGTTCATCGAGAACCAGTGTCCACTCCTTCGACGTTTCAACGTTGCTGCGTTCCAATCTAAAAGCACCTACCTGATGATCGAGATCCGAAAATGAAAATTACCTTTCTATAAGTAGAATTGTGTAATTTTTCCATGAGTGATATTGAACTAAACGCTATCGACAAAACTATTTTAAGGTTTCACAAAATTTCATTAAAAGAAACATCTAATAACACTTAATCAGCTACCCTACCAATTAAAATGGCACTTCCTGTTTTGGATATCAAGCTTTTTTCATTTGTTCCCACATTTGACGGTAAGAGTAGTCACTTACACAAATTCATCAGCAGTGCTGAAAGTTTAATCGCTACGTACGCCGATCGGAAAAATGAAGCTAACACCCAAAATGATTTGCTGCTAAGGGGTATCCGTAGCAAAATTATAGGACCAGCTGAAGAATCTTTAATTATCAACAGCGCCAAAACATGGCAAGAAATTAAAGACACTCTAATTGAAGATTTTTCGGACTATAGGGATGAAAACTCGTTCTAGAAATCTTGACGACCGCTTGTAACTATGTTAACATTCACGAAAAGATCGACGCCGTTAAGAAAGCTAAACTACAAACATTCAAAGATACTGCTTTGAAACTGTGAAAACCCTCTTAGAAGGATTGAAAGACCCGCTAGGACGTACAATCCGTTCTATGCGACCTGGTAGTTTACATTTAGCAAAAAAATATATCATGGAAGAATAGAATATTTAATATCTTAACTCTCCCCTACCTAATTACCAGACTAATGACCAAAACACTAAACAACGGTTTCCTTCGCAACCATTTAAACCTCAACCATTTAACCAAATTTCACACACCCCCTTTAAAACTAACCAACAGGTATTTGGCAAACCTTTTCAAAAATTTATCACAAGGAAAAATTGGCTCAGATCGCCCCATTTTTCACTAGCCTATAAACAAACAAAACAAACAAAAGACTGAATCATTATTTCAATAATAATTTTTAATAATTATTTGCGGAAATATAATTGCACCACGATTGCAAACGGGTGGTGCCCTTACCGACCAAAGGGAGACAAATTAGCAATTCTCCTTGCTAGAAATAAATTATTATAGAAAGCAACGGTAAAACCCGTAATTTGTTATATTCTGCACTAACGCCAATGATTTCGTTACTTTAGAAAGTAACATTGGTTCCCGTTGAAAGTATATCATGTGTCTTGTAAAAATGGAAGTTCATAGAAGTGTTTGCATCTTCTGCCTGGATCACAATCACCGGATAATAACGGCTAGTGACGCCCAAGAATTTATTGACTTGATCTCTCACATCCTCGGGAAAACTTTTCTGAACGAGTTGGAGTTTCAGAAGGTCAAATATTCCCTGAAGATTTGTTCGATCTGTTGCTATAAATTCAGCATAGTGAACGCCACGAAGGCGAAAATCGACAAGAGCCAACCAGAAAATCCCGGCAACCATAAATGCTACTTCTGCAGCAAGGAGAGCCACCTGGTCAAACGGAGAACTTGGATGATAAAGTCTACAATTATTATTATTAATAAACGCTCTCCAACCAACTTTAAAAATTATGAGAAATCAACCGTAACTTAATTCATTTTGCAGAGAAAGCGTACCAAAAATCCTCAGGAAACTTTAGCAAACTCCGGTAGTCAAAAACCTTCCGGTGACTCATTAATGTAAAAAAATTGAAATGTCTCAACAGTTACGGATTATTTTTGGTGGGATCCACTATGTCCGGTTTCGGATTGGACGGCAGCGACGTTGACATGTGTTTGTTGCTGAAACCGTTCAACAATGATGCCAGAATAGATTCTCTACATAATTTAGCCATTTGCATCAGTGGCTCATCAGGGGAGGTAGGAAGTGGGTTTGTTGAATTGTATCAGTTATGTTACCGGGGCTGTTTTGCAGGGCTTGCCAGTGAGACGGAATTCATTATGGCAATAGTACCAATATTAAAGTTTATTATTTATTATTATTTATTATTAAAGTAAATTTTTGGTGTCTTGGAAGGGTTATCCGTCATCCCAAAACAGTTGGGAGCCCGAGGAAAACATGGATTGCAAAAATCTCATCTCAGCGTTTATGGCCAAGGTTGAAAAAGCCAAGGAGACTGGTGAGAGAGAGTTGCGTCTTCACCGGGCACACACTGATCGCTTTACTTTGACCATGGGGGCCACTGGCCGGCGGTTGAGTAAAAGGAACCAGGGAAAGCAGAAAATTCAATACCACGACGCAGAATAATATGTGAAACTACCTGTAGTACTTACAACTATCTTAAGAAACAAAAAATATCATTTTGTTTTTCAACAATGAACAATACTTTAAGATTTATTCAACATACATATTTTATTGTTATATTGATGGGGACGTATTTGGTTTTCCATCTAAAGTTATATGAAAGTCACGTTTTATTTAAGTCTAGAATCATTTTATCAATTTAAATTGAACCTTAAACTTTGTGTGGTATATTACTAATAATAGTTGTTGTAACAAAAGTAGTGGACGTGGACTTTGAACTCTTTAGAGTTGTAAGTAAGGACCAATTGTACCAAGTTTCAATTCATATAACACATTTTACAAAGTTCTAAGGACCCTAATTGTACATAGCCATTTCAAAATTTATAACGCACAACTCGGTGGTAACTTGAGCCAAGTTACAAATTGAATTTAACGAAATTGGTACAGCGGATCCTAATAATTGATAAAATTACCCTAGGATAGTTGGTAACTTGATATTTTTAACTCTGCAAGCATTTTTATTAATGTTAGATTTATTATAGGAATTGCAAATTTTATGTTTATTTGATATGGTTTAAAAATAGGTACAATCCAAGTTTATGTATAATTAACATCTTTGTGTAAAATAAATTTATACAAAAATAAAATAAATAAAGTTCAAAAATAAGGAAACCGGATTCGAAGTCGACCTGAATGGTAATAACCCCGTGGGAAGCGTTAAAAAACCGTTAAAATTTTATTAAATAACATTACATGTTCATCTATTCCTCTCAACGATTTAAAAGGTTGCAACATTAATGTACATCAGATACCTCCTAAATGTAACAAAAAACTGGTAGTGAGTCAACTTAATAAGAATTTTAGCGATTCTTTAACGGATCATTATCATTTCATTAACTTCCTGCAACTGGGCATCATTGGACTGCTATTTTAGATTTTTATCGATAAATTGCATAATTTATCAGATTAAGAAAGACTGATCTGGAGAATGCGCATTTGGAGTTGTCAACTAGAAGTCAAAGTTCAAATCCAGAATGGAAAAATCAACGTGGAATAAGACTGACAGCGTTTATTTTCGGCAAAATTTGTAAGCTACGTCCAAAAACCTCTTATGAAAGCACAATGAAGCAAATTTTATATATACAATAAATTTTTTTAGTAACTCAGGCACCAGGTATGGTATTGAACATGAAAAAATGGCTGTCAAAAAGTTTGAGCAAGTGACTTCTTTAAAAGTAACTAGCTGTGGGTTGTTCATTTATTCTGCATTACATTGTCTTGGCGCAAGTCCCGATGGGTTAATAGATGACGACGAAATTATAGAGATTAAGTTGTCTGCATCTGCTTCAAAATTAATCATCACGGAGGTAGTTTTACAAAAGAAATTAAGTTTTTAAAGATTGTCACCAACATAAACATAAATAATAATTACATGTATCAGGTTCAAAGCCAGCTTCAAGTTATTGAACGTATATATTGTTACTTCTTAGTTTAAACTCCTCTGGATATAAAAATACGAAAGGTTGTATATTTCTCATGTAAAGTGGTACGGTAAATATTTTTTTTTTAATCAAGCGTGATAATTTCTTTTGGCAGGATAATATAGTGGACAAACTTAAATACTTTTATCTAAAATGTGTCGTTCCTGAAATTGTCGATCCAAGACATCCACGAAATATCCCTATTAGGAATCCAAACCGAAAGTAATAATAAATTAATAGTTATAATATGAATTACCATAAATTGTTCAATGTAATAATCATATAACTAAAAAAAATTTATTAACATTTTTAAAAAATGGCTTTTATTGAAAAATATAAATTAAAGTTATCGTATTTAACACAACTAGTGATAGGAATCTTGCCGGCAATCTTTGTCAGTGAGATCACAAATAGTTGTTGTGACCAAAATTTTCTAAAGACAACAACTATGAGTGGTACTGACTGACCAAAATTTACCAAAAGATTCCTACCACGTGTTGTATTCGGCAGGACAATCCAAAGAAAATGACAGATTGCCGCTGTAATCACCTGGTCCTTAGTATGAAAAGATTGCCAATGTAATTAGATCCTAATTGGCTCAAATTCAAAAAATATACTGTTTTTATTGGTTGTCAGATTTTGAGTTGGATTGTCATAATAATTTATTATCATATTGAGTAAAACTTCATATTAACGAAGATGTAATTTTTTAATGTAATTTTTTAAACTTTTGGAGCATATCGGAACATTGTTGCAGTTTGAGGACAAAAAACACGTTGTAAATTGGAAATAAGTAAAACTATATTGGGCTTAATCCGTCCCTGGCAGAACGAGTTTTATGAGCGCCTCAAACATAGAATATCGTCTGGGAGAACATTGAATACCGCCCATACTTGCGCGAAAAGTTCCCTCGACGGCTAAAAAACAAAAAATGGAAGCTGTCCTATTAGACGCTCTTGTAAAAGTTAAGCTTTGGCCGGCAAAAAAGGCCGCGCTAAACTTGATATGTAAATATGTAAACAGCTTTTGTTAATTGGTGAGCTATAAAATATGAAGAAAAACTGGACTTTGACGTCGATAACTATTGTATCATGCCTAGGAAGCTTTTTAATTTTTTTTGAATAAAGTGCAGAGTTTGGATTTATTAAAAGTGAATTTTTTAAAATGCATTGAAATGTAGACATTTTCTTAAGTACTTTTCAAATTCAACAGACAAAAGAAACTTTACTAAATTTGCTAGTTTATGTACAATTTTCTTCTTTTTTCTCTTTTTTTTCCATTTTGCCTCCCATCGTCTTTTTGTTTATGATGTTTTACATTTTTGTATTTCGCCTTTGTAGGTATATTGATTTAATTTTTCGGAAAAGGTTTAGAAAAATTTACGGAATCTAGAGAAAACCTACGATTGGCCACTTAAACATGGCAATGCTGTGAACATCTGTTCGGTTAATCTGATCTAACATCTGACATTTCTTTGTTGGTACGAGGGATTCAAAACAATATCAAACCGTTAAAATTAATAATGTTGTTAATAAATAATGTACGATAATAAGGTAGAAGTGTTAAAGGGCAAAGCCTTAAAATACATAAAAAGTCAAAAGTTAAACATAGGTAAAATTATTCATGCAAAAAGTGCAGATTATGTATTGTGACAAATTTTCTAGATTTAGTTTATTATGGTCTCGTTTTAAAAGACGACCAGCCCTTATCTTCTTTTGGAGTAACATCAGGAGTAACAATTCACGTAGTTAAAAAACCAGAGACCCTTGTTAGTCCTCGAGCTTGATCTCTTTCTGAAGCTAAAGTCCAACAACTCGTGGTTGCATTCAGAGCCTTTACAGCATCCCCTGGATACCGTGCTGCTCTACAGGTAAATGAACAACCATTAAAACTTATTTTTGATTAATTAAAGCGATTGGCATGTTTTGAAGTGATAGAAACTATCATCGCGGCCACTCCTGGATTAGCCGAAGATCCCGCCGCTATAGCCATAATTCAAGACCCAGAACCAGTAAAACTAACTGTTCTCATGTCAGATCCTGACTCTATGCGTTGCGTCCCCTAGAAACACCCTTCTCTGACCGAGGCGACCAACTACACAGCAACGCACATCCGTGAAGAACAGGCCAACTCCACCTCCAGTCAAGCCAGTACTAGCACTGAATATTCCTACTCTCTTGAAGCTCTTTCGGACGACGAAGATATCTATACCAATAAGAAACCTCATCCCTTCACTCGCAATACTTCATACAATGCAATCACCGTCGCTCAATTGACTGCCTCTAAAGCAAACGCGACTAACACGACTTTTAACACAAACAGTGCTGGAATGCCTGCAACCCCCACATCCTCGGAAAATGTTATTATCAATGAAATGTTTAGCACTGCAATACAACAAGCTATACAACATGCTGGAATTGTAGCATCAATTGGAAGAGAGGATGGGAAAGGTGATGGGGTCTCCTGACATCAGTAGCTGCCAAGAGGTTCAAGTTTTCAGCGACAAACTACAAAGTTGGCCTGGCATTTGCTGACGTCACAAGATTCAGTCAGTGTTGAGAATATTAAAAAGTGCAAGAAGAAAATTAAAAGAGAAAAAAAGAAAATAATGAATGTAATAGAGCAATCAATGGACAGTTTTTGTAAAATATCTGATGATGAATAGCGTAAACGGTCTTGTTTTTTTTTCATCGTAAATTTAATTGTAATGCAGTAATTTAGCAATCACATAACAGAGGATCGCAGGAACATTTCAGGTCAAAAAGTGCCTAATTATAGTAAAACTGATATTAAGCATGATGTTTGTGTAACCTCTCCTAATATGCCATAAGTTTCAATTTCTTGTATACTATAAGTTTATTACAATAATTTGATGATACTTGACTGCTGATAAATCTTACACACATGTAGTAAAGAAAAATTACTTACATAATTTAGCTCAATAATGTAAAATCGCAAAAGTAGTTATTCGTTTTGAACATAGTTACGGAACGATTCATGAGTTATGGGACGAGAAACCTTGACTTCGCGAGATCTTTCCGGAGTCAGCGCTTTTAGAGATAGGAAATGTTATAAATGCCGTTAGACTTAGTTTAAGCCAGCTTTTTTTTGCAAGTCTTACTCAAGTGGGTTGATAAATAAAATTGTTCAAAATTCGTGTTTTTTAAAAAGTGTTTTTGTTTCGCCGGTAAGATTTGCCAAACGGTCCGCGAGAAAATAAATTTTCTGATCAATTTCGCGATCGGTCTGTTGTAACAGTTTACTGGCAAACCACAAAAATTAGTGCGCAAAGGAAAAAAACAAAAAAACCAGCTCCTTGAGGTCGAGGACAAACATCGTCAACGTTTTGAGGAAACTGGTAGAGAACAAAAATCGGCAATACCAGCTTAGAATTAAGAAGCCCAGGGAAAGAAGATAGACATCGCCAAAATCCTTTTGGCACTGGATGAATAAAACAAGAAAATAATCCTCCTTCCTCCTTCCTTTTCCTCCTTTCTTCTTCCTTATTTTTTAAGAAAAAAATAAAATATTTGGGTTATCGGATCAGCGAATACACCCTGAAACCTGGTTTAGAAAAAACCAAAGTCATTCGCAGTTTCCCTGTACCGATGTCTACTCGTGAGGGTCGAAAATTTTTGGGCCTTACCGAATATTTTCGGCAATTCATTCCGGCATACTCTCTGATAGCAAATTAACATTTTGACCACCTGCGATTGCATAGATTTGCAGTTGATCTTCCTGTTTTTCCAAAAACCGCCGTTATTAACGATTCAATCACCTTCAATTTTTTATCCGGTTCGGTTACAAAACAAAACAAGACCATGAGTACCGAAACCGCCACTGTTCCTCCTCCAGTTAAAGTCGAAAAGTGCTCCTTGGCCCTCGTTGATGTTGCCGGCACAACGACTTCCATTGACTTTGTAAAGAATGTTCTGTTTCCCTTTGCAAGCCAGTTAGTTGAGGAGTTTTAAAGTCAAAATGGGAAAAAGACGGCGTCAAGGAAGCTATCAAACAATTGAAAAAGACTGAAACTAATTTGGACGTGATTGCCGCCACTGAGCTGGTTAAGTCCTTGGCCGAAAAAGGGAGCGACAACCAAGGACTCATTTACAAGAAGGGTTATGAAGATGGGAAACTCAAAGCACATATCTTCTAGAACGTTGCCGCGTCCACGGAGGCTTGGACGGCGTCGTGATCTGTCGCCATCTACTTCACTGGCAGTGTCGATTATCAAAAGCTTCTGTTCAGCCACACTGAAGCTGGCGACATCACTAAACAGATCTCAAAGTACTTTGACCAATCAGTTGGCTCAAAAACCGATTCTGAAAGTTACAAAAAAATTGCTGGCAAATCCGAGGTCCAATCTGAAGTTATCGTTTTTATTACTGATACGTCTGAAGAAGCCAAAGTTGCCAAAAGTACCGGATGCACTGCCATCTTGATCAAACGTGAAGGAAAGCGACTTCGAATTGTAAGAGCTTCAATCGCGACGTAAATTTTTGTTTGGTAAAAACTATTTTAGAATTGAAAGACCACTTTTCCCAAGAGAGCTACTCACTTGTTATAAACCGTAAATGACCAAGCCGTTTCCACAACCATCACAAGGCTTAGTGGTTGGTACACCCGGCCAATTAAGTAATGCACAGGAAGTGCGCAAATAATTTACTTTTTTCATGTTATCATCAAGTGTAACATAGAGAAATTTGTGGGAGATGTTAGAAAAGCACAGGGGATCATAAATTGTCAAATTTCTCTACGTTATACTGGATGATAATGTAGTAAACGTAGATTATTTGTGCACCTTCTGTAGCGTTCGTTGAGGACAAGGACATTCGGGAAACTTGGCTTTACCGCCCGGTCCGCAATGAGTAAAACATACTAAAAAAAATTCCAAGCTAAGGTAAAACAGCATATGCCGAGAGCTGAATGATTGGGGGGAGTGATGCAGATCATAAATATGCGAACTCCGGATACCAGGCGACCTCCGATATCACTAGCCTTCCTGTGGCATACAGGGTTCTGCTGCAGATGACCATTTCGTCAAATATAGATCAAGAAATAAACAAACAAAACAAACAAGAGGCTGAAAATAACCTCACATCCGACGGAACCAATGGAACAGGGTGAAAGTTTTGACCAGCGCACAGGAGAAGACATAAAAAATAACGACGACGAAGTGGGTTTGGCTATAAAGGTGCCTATCCACTGCACGAGATTTCTGTCTCAAGTGAGACAAAAATCTCACGAGTTTCATATGAGACTATACTTTCATGAGAGAAAAATCTCACGTTGTGTTTCCACAGCACGAAGTAATGTCATCACTCATGAACTTTAGTTTCATCTAGGAATTTGCTCCACATACAAGAGGTTTACATTCGACTTTATGGTTATTAAGGGTTGGGTGCTGTCCATTGGTTCAATCGGTTAGCACATTTGCAAATAAAAAATAATGTCAAATCCGTTTCGATTATTCATTTTAATGTGGTGTCTGTATTTTAATTTTAAGGTGTCTTGATTGTTTATTGTAATAGATTTTTATTGAATTGTCTTTAAACATGTGAAACACATGTGCACTGGCCCCTTTCTTTCATTGTTACCCAAAGATACAAAGATGATGGTGCAGTTGCCGGACCATCTCGAGACATAGACAATGACGTTGGTGGGCCATCACAAAACATCGAATGCGATGACAAAGTTGGGGGAACATTCTCTGAGGTTTCGAAAACATCTCTAGAATCAAAACCCGTCATCGTGTTCTCTCCGGAAGTCGTAAAGCCTTTACCAAGAGCCCCACAACGGAAAAAAAAAACTAACCGAGGCCGTAAACGTCGTGAGACTGCAGTGCTAACCGACATTCCAAAAATGAAAAAATTGAAGGAAGAACAAGCAAAGAAAAAGAAGAGAGTGGTGAGCAAGGAGAAAAAAAAAGCGACCAGGAAGCTTTTTATCATCGAAAATGAAAGTGATGACAGTGTAGAAGATGAAGACGAAGAAGAGGAAACGTTCTGTCTTTTGTGTTGTGAGCCATATTCTAACAGTCTAGCCGGGGAACAGTGGGTGCAATGCCTCCGGTGCAAGTTGTGGAGTCACGTTAAATGTGTCGGAAATAAAAAACTTTTTGTTTGCAAAAACTGCGACTCAGAAGACGACTTGTCAGATTAAGGATAAAGATGTTCTTAACTTTCCGTTTTTACATGTTTTTTATTCTCATTATTATAATTTCACAAGCATTTGGTTATATGTAATACTTAATTATTTTGTTCATTTTCCTTTTTTTTGGTTCATTATGAATTAAACAAACAATTTTGTTAGATTTCAATAATACATACCGAGCATTGAAAAGGTTTCAGAATACTGGTTTCCCGATGCACAGGCGGTACTATATGGATCTGAGGAACTACGTTAGCCAGGCAATACGACGCGAGAAAAAAGCATTTACAAATTTTACTATTCAGCGTTGTGAGAGAGACTCGGCTAGGTTGTGGCGAGTCCTGAGGACATTTAACTTGGGTAACGCTAGGAGGGCGGCGGGTGGTGGAATGGGTTTGATTGACCCTGCTGAACTGGACAGTATAAATAGACATTTTATTAACATGGCAGGCGAGGTTGAGGTCGATGATCGTTTGATAGCATTTTATAGAGAAAATAAGTTTTGGGATGGGATTTCCTTTAACTTCAGGGAGGTAACGACTGGGGAGGTAATCGAAGCGGTAAAAAATATCAGGTCAGAAGCATACGGCGCGGACCACATGATGATAAAAATGGTTCTCCCGGTCGTTTCTTCTGTTATCACAAAAATAATGAATGACTGTATTCGTCTTAGCTTGTTTCCATCTCCTTGGAAAGTCGCCTTTTTGCTCCCGATACCAAAACTCCAGTATCCCAAAAGTTACTCTGACTTTAGACCCATTAGTATTTTGTCGGTTTTATCAAAGGTTCTGGAAAAATTGGTCGCAGCGCAGATCGGTAAGTACTTGGATTGCTGGTCGATTCTGCCTAGGTTCCAGTCGGGATTTAGAAAGCATCATGGAGCAGTAACATCGCCGGAAGTCTGTTGACTCTTTTAGTGCTGCTTGACCAAAGTAGGGCCTTCGACATGGTCACTTACGACCTACTGCTCGCGAAGCTGCAGTTCTTGGGATTTTCAGAGCCGGTGCTGACCTGGTTCGAGGAGTATTTACAGGATAGAATGCAGGCAGTAAGATTTGATGGAGCGCAATCCGAACTGCGATCAATAAAACGTGGGGTACCACAGGGTTCTATATTAGGTCCTTTGTTATTTTCCCTATTTATTTTTGATATGTGCGACTCCTTACAATACTGCCGCTGGCACTTGTATGCTGACGACATACAGGTCTATTTGTCTTTTAGAGCGCAAGAGACTGCTGATGCAGTGTATAGGATTAATTCCGATCTGCATGCTTTGTTCGGGTACTGTGAGGGGAAGGGACTTAGACTAAACTCAGAGAAGTCGGTATTGTTGTGCGTTGGGAATAGGGCGTTGCGTAGCTCGGCTGCATACGAGGCCCACACTGTGTATTTGGGACAGCAACCAATCCCGTATGTGGATTTCGGACGGGATTTGAGGTTGGTGGTAGATAACGATTTGCGTTTCGAGAAACATGTCAACAAAATGTACGGTACTTGCCTGTCGCTTTTAAGATCGATGAATCACCTCAAATACTTTCTTTCTACACCCTTAAAACTAAAGCTGATACAAACACTGGTGTATCCAAAAATTGATTATGGTTCTTTAGTATATTATTACCACCTAAAGCAATCCGACAAAGAAAAAGTACAGCGAATTCAAAATGCGGCAATGCGGTTCGTGCTGCACATACCGTTCGGTCATCGTGTGTCGCCTTACATAAGATCTCTGAAGGAGCTCTTTATCTGTTATAGGTTTAAAGGCGTTCATTTGAATTTTCTCAGGAACTTGCTACTAACGGGGACTTCAAGTTATTTACGTGAATTAATTAATCACAGATCGCTGGCACACTATTTGCCGCTACGTGGTTTGAGGTAAAAGGAGATAACGCCATCAAATTTCAAAAAAGGTCAAAATAACTTGGAGAAAGTTGAATCGTATCAGTAATGTTACCGGGGCTGTTTTCGCAGGGCTTGCCTGTGAGGCGGAATTGATTATGGCAAGAGTCCCAATATTAAAGTTCAAAAATAAAGAAACCGGATTCAAAGTCGACCTGAATCGTTAAAAACCCGTTAAAATTTTATTAAATAATATTACATGTTTATCTATTTCTCTCAAAAGAGTTAAAAGGTTGCAACATTAATGTATACATCAGATACCTCCTAAATGTAACAAAAAACTGGTAGTGAAGCAACTTAATAAATAGTTAATAATAACTAGCGCTTTTGGCCTACAATGTATTTAATTCCACTTAGAGTTTTGCGCACGAGATGCTGTGGCATAATCACTTGACTAAGAGATACGTCATAAGTAGCCCTCATATATATTACAACCTCGCCCAGATTTGAGGAATTAGATCAGATTAATCGTTACTGTTAAATTTTGGGAGGCTGTTACTCCTCCAGGTTCAGTGTTGTGCGTACCTGCTACTCTCGAAATGGTGAGCTCTATTGCCAAAGTCTCTCTCCCTATTGTTGTAATTAAATTTGTTTATCATTTTGACTCATTATTGTTTTTCTTTATGCTGTACCTTAACCGACTTAATACAAGCAACTTTTTTTGACATGTAATATTATTGCATTATTGCCCAACACCCGCCCATGCTCAAATTAACCCCAATGTGTGGTGGTCCTCAACGGCCAACCTGAGAGAGAGCCACGACATAATTTTTCAGTTACCGGATAATAAATTATTAATTACAGGCATTTACCAACAATCTGTTCAGTTAAAAGATAACGCAACTCCTGTTTATGTAAAACATTACAGAATACTGCATGCTCAAAAGCCTGAGATTGAAAGTCAAATAGGCACGTAAAGTGCTTGACAACATAATTGAGGAAACACAAAATGAGTGGGGGGTAGTCTTCCCCTGTTTGGCTTGTTCCCAAAAAGATTCCATTAGGTACCAAATATAACCGATATTCTCGATTCTTTAGCAGGTGCTCTCTCAGCCCTCTGACACAACACCTGCAGTAAAAACTCCTGCGACAAGCCACAGAAAAATTCGTTGCACTTGGCCTCCAATACTTTTCTAATATGATCAGAAAAACTACCCACGCAGCACACCTCAGGGAAAGACTAGGTACAGAAATCAAAAAGAGAAAATGTCATCTGGAACGTCACTGCAGGAAAGATGCACATATTTACCGCAAAAATCAGAGCATAAGATCTTTGGAGCATCGCGCTCAAGATCCGCACCGGCCCCGCAACACGAAAATTCCATGCTCACCGAGAGAGCAAAAGGGACTAAACCAGTATGGTTTCCAATCTTTTTTAAGAAACGACCTCTTTTAGATTCTTGCAAAATATTTGCAACCCCCTAATCCCTAATGTACATTCCTGAAAAGTAGGAAACATTTAAGGAAAGTAAGATGATGAATTCAATTAATCATTAATAAACGAAAAAGCTGTTTCTTAAATTTATTTTATGAGACTGAACGACATTTTTTAAATAATATTATTATGTAATATTCACATTTAATGAGACGGCTACGCCTGCATTTGTTAAACCAGTTTTGATACTTTTGGTCAAAGCCAATGTCATGTCATCCTGAACGTCCAACCAATTCCTAGTTTTCGTCTTAATCTGCACAAAAGTTGGAATATCCACTTTTGCAGAGATAGGTAGAGGCAAAGGGTGCTAATATTTTAAAAGCCAGCATGGAGACTTATTTAGGATACAAGAGACCTACAGCACACCAAAATTGACGGCGATTATTACCTGAAAAAAAATATATAATCTACAAAACAATTTGAAGCAAATAGAACAGAAACTTAAGTAAAACCATAATTATTAAGTATTACTTACTTACCAAAATAAAAACCCCTCGAACGATTTGAAGGTCGCAACCCACAGGATGAGAACCACTGCTAAACTGACACTATCAGCGACACAAGCGTAATATGTGAATGTTCAAACAATTACATCAATGCATCATACAAAACTTACGAACACAATCCATATAAACATTGAACAAACCAAGCAACAACATAACAAAAACAATAAAACAACCTCAATCAATCCAACGAAGTTTGAGTGCTCGCCTCAACTCTTTTTTAAAGGGTTTAGATGGGTAGCGGAAAAAATCCAACTCACGTGAGAAGGAATTTGCCGAACGGCACAATCTACAGATGGGACTAAAGTACATATAGTTTGTGCTGGCAAACTCAACAAAAAACAAATCCCTGGATCTGGTCTTTCTACCAGGTACATGTAAGGGAATAAGGGATGTAATCTCTGAGCATTTGATAGTACCATGTACAATTTATTAAGCAGAATGAGATCATGGTAAACTCGTCGAGGGATACCAAAACCCGAACCGAAAGCCTCAGCATTCAAAGTCTCCATCGGAGTACCCGAAGGAATGCTTTGCTGTAATTGGCTTTTTGAAAATCTGAAAGTGGGTAAAGCAAACAAAGACCGCATTATGTAAAACGTAAAACTTTTTTTAGTGGTAATTTTTAATCGTGCTTTAAAAAAAATACAGGGCCCTGTACTGACCTTGTACAAAACTCTTTCGCATGCCTTAAAAAAAAAGGGAAAAAATCCTTGTCGAGGGTCCCACTTTCAATCACTATCTTGTACGGCTACCTTACCAGCACGAGTTGCGTATTCTATGTTTGAAATCTTTTGTATCCATGCACGAAGTACATAATGTGCATGTTTCAGGAGCAAGAGCTCCGTAGAACGTCTGTCTGTAGACGCTTTTATCAGCGACAATAAAAAGACCGACAATCGACAAACATTTAATCAAATAATAAAATAAATAATTTCTGAAAAAGTTGTAATTAATCAAATTACATCACCTAGGTATATTATATTCTTTACAGCAATTATCATTAATTTTCTTTTGCACATTTACGAAGAAGATTGATTTACGCAACCTCTATAGGGCAAACGTCATAATTTAAAACATTAGTCCTCACATGAGCGAGCGTAGCAACTGCTTACGCTTCTCCGCTCTGACCCATGCGGCAACTCCGGCCCATGTAGTCCTACGCAGTAACCACGCAGCACGCAGTCCCTATTTAGGGTAAGCTAAGGGCTGCAAGGGCTGCAAGGTCGGAGTCGATAACTTAAAAAACACAGTAAAGCCCACGTTTTTCCAACTCGGGGATGCCGCTGACCGCGAGGGTAGCAGCGGAAACTTGTCGAACATGAAAAATCGTAAACAATTTTATCGAGACACGACCGCCTTAACAAATGGCGGAGGCGCCGGGCAAATCGGCAAAAAAATTATCTGCCTGATAAGGAAACGGAAGAAGTCGGCGCGATCAGCAGGTAAGTCGGCAAAAATTGGAGATCAACAGGGAAACAACTCCGCTACAACCCCAAATCAGCCAATCCGGCAGAACAACCACACACCATACCAGAAATAAGGAATCAAGAGCATTCAGTACATACGTACTAAATCCTATAAGAAACCAGGCACAAGAGCACCAGAACACCAGAAAACCAGAAAACTAGAAAACCAGAAAACCAACGGAGCGACACAGAACCTTGACGATTTATCCTCTTCGACCTTCATTCAACGGTCAACGGTCAAGAATCAATAATAATAAATGGTCTATCTTAGCCCAAAGCCTAAAGAAATTCCATGCAGGCTAAAAAGGGGCAAAGGCTAGCAAAGCTATTCAACTTAACCCCTCGACAATTAAAATAATATAAAAACAATAATAATATAAAAAATAATAAGTAACATAACAAATTTAATAACATATTAACTGAAAAACAAAAAGAATATCGAACACAACAAATATGGTGGAGAATGAAAAGAAAAAATATGTATACATACAAAATAAACAATGCACAATAATGATAAAAGCCAGCCGCTCTGATCTGAAAAATAAAAACATTTTTGCTCTATACTTTGAATGTCAATAATATCAACTTTAAGAAACGCTTTGAAGATCGGAGTTGGCCTCAACCGGGCTTTCCGATTTATCCTCTTCGACTGTCATTCAACGGTGTACAAAAAGTCGGATGACTTAAAAAACAAAAACATGCGGCCCATGTGGATGTTGACGAAATAAGATTTCTGCTCAGTAATTTGAATGTCAATAATATCAACTTTAATAAACAAGCGTTAAAAACAAAAAACATTTTCTATACCAGTGACGTAAGGCGATATTTTTGGGTGTTCGACACTGGAAGCAACTACTATTTAATAAAGCAGGCGCAATTTTCAAAATTGAAATGATTAGTAAATTATTAAAAAAGAAGGTGGCTTCTGACTTTAAAGTTGGAAATTCATCACTTTAAGAGATAACTGTTCTTCAGAAGTCGTCAATCGACGACGATTAAGAGCGTAGGTTTCAACGTGGACGAGACGATGTTGTACAGAAAATCCAGAAACGTGGAAATGTCCAAAAGGAACAACGTACCAGGTGGGATGAGAATTAATAATAAGAAAAAAGAAATAAGCGTGGAGTCGTCATCTTCGTGCCAGCCCAAAAAGGTGAAAATGTTTGATATAAACATCAAACTCAAAATTCTACGACAAATTTCCTACTTTAATACTTTTTTTCTGATGCTCAATACTTTTGTTATTAAATTAACTTTAGGGTAGACTCCAGGAAAAAAACAATTTTATACTCGATGGATAGTTACATATTTTTCGTAACGTTTGTAACAATTATGTGTTTCATGTTGGAAGAGTCGAGGCTTTCTTTGTTGTAAATAAGAGATTTAAAGCTGTAGGAAATGGATATATAATTTAAACTTTAATTGTGCCTTCCTTAAAGGGCCATAACTTGAAAACTAAATTAAACAAATTTCCAGCATTCTACTACAATTTTAGATAATGTTCCTTCAAGAAGGTGCATTATTTTTAAAACAACGTGCATGTACGTAAATAAAAATGTAAAAGTTGTTAATAAAAATTTAATCTATTAAAGACATAACATCGCCTTTTCGGATTTCGACACAATTTAACGTACTACCTACCCGATTAAACAAAAAGGATTTTAACGACCTTCCTACATTCATTGCGGAAGGGTTGGAATTGAAAGTTTATTTTGTTAGTAGATTTGAATAGATTTACAATAATCAGTCCTATGTTTTACCCGGGTGTAAGCTGTTACACCCTGTAAGATGTAAGTTCTCGGTATGTTGTATCATCAGGACTTAAAAATTTCTTGTTTTTGTGTTACCACAAATGTTTTATTAACTTTTGATTGATCGTTTATTTCTTTGTTTGTATAATTTTAGTTAACCATTTATTACTTGGTATAATAATATAATATATAAGATTTATTTGCGCCCGCAACCACGGTTTCGCTAGTGCTAGAACGTCAAATTTGCACGACGATTAATGCACGAATCTCGATAATTTTGTCATAATACGCAAATTCAAGTCGCCATGCCGGCAAAGAAAATCCCCTACGAAGAAAGCATCCTCGTCGATTAAGTACCTTGTCAACCAACCAATTTACAGAATTGTTACAAACTGTACGAAAGGTCTTATCAGAACAAGCAGTCATCCCACAACAAGCTCCGCCAATTCCTGCTGCTGTTTGCAACCACGGGTCATTCGATGGGAAAAAAGAAAGCGATGTAAACGCGTTCATCGACGGAATCGTGATGTACAGCCAGTTTCAAAAGTAATGTCCAACCAACTCCAAGAAGAAATCTGAGCCTCATGTAAAGTAATAACACTTTCTGAACTACACATACGTCATCAAGAAGCTGTGCGAATGATTTCGGGCAGTGGCCTCACATACAATATTGTCAGCGAGATCTGTACTAGTAAATAATTATTGTAAAAATTATAAATTCATTACACGATTAATTAATTAACTTAAAGACGGCGTTTCAATCAAAACAGCTATAATTGATAATGAGGGATGAAGCAAAAACCTTAGAGAACAAGTCGAATTTTAATTTCTTCGTAAAACTCACAATAAAAATGAATACAAAAATATAGTGAAATAAAAATAGACATAACACTTAAAAAAGAAATATGTAGCAGGAAAAGTACAAAAAAAAAGACAAGAAAAGCAAAGAAGTTAAGGGAAAAAAAAGTAAAAGTACCCTACTATAGTAATGTTGATGCATTATTGCATCTAATTGATATCTGTGGTGTTTGCTCTTGTAAACTTTGATTATTTCATATAATTCAGGTTTAGTTAATTAATCATCATGATAAATATTTCTTTCTGCTAGCCACGTCACCATCTCTTGTTTTCGTGTGTTGCTGGTAGGATCTTTGTCAATTCTAACGCTGTGATACCGAGCATTATCAACAACAAGGACTGACCCAGATGGTAGGTTCGGTATGAGGCGTTCTTGCAGCCACTTAAAAAAATTATTGAAGCTTATTTCGTCATGATAGTCGCCAGACTTTGTACCTAAAATAAAAATCCTGGAGGTCACTCATTGAAAATGATTTGCAAAGTATTACTTACCAGAAGGAAATATTAATAACGCTCCAGGCACAAAATCTGTTTCACCACCCGCATGCACAATAATTAGCCGCTTCCCTTTTGATAGCGGATTTTTCAATCCCAGAGTTGAATCTTCTGTCCACTCTTTCCGTTGGGTGTGTGGGTGCTGTGCAGATACGTTTCATCGGTATAAATTATTGGTCTACCCTCTTCTCTGTATTTAATCAATGCTTTTAAATATTGCACCCTTATCAGTCGGATATCATGTGACTCCATTAAAATTTTGCGATTATTATT